>CAJUYH010003545.1:0-31770 GCA_910591685.1 Galerucella tenella | reverse complement strand
TAGAGGTGTCCGCTATATAGAGGTGTCCAAAAATAGAGGTTTTACTTATTAAAATGTTTTGTAATACATTGTTCTTTTTATCAAAATTTACGCACTCCATAAAACCTACATTTTCTTTAAATCTGGAACTTAACTTGAGCTGATTTCTTATGGCCGAAGTCTTTGTAATCTTTACTCTGGAACTAACGGTATTGGCAGATAATTTCGATTCCCTATGTTTGGACTCGAATCTTAAAGATGACTTTTTGGGAGTGTCCCACTCGCCTATAACCAATATACAAGAGGTATTATAATCTTCAAATCTACATGGGTACCTACTTATTCAAAGAAAAATTCCACTTGTCCATGATACATTATTTCAGATAATTCAAATACAAATTGAAATTTAATTTTATACTCAATTCTCTCTAACAAAAAAACTGCTTTTCAATAGGTCTGAAAAAGGTTATATTCTTTATTCTGCATTGCCTTTTGCAGATATCTGAGTTTATCAGAGAAATGTTAACAGTGTTAGCACTGCATTTTTGAAATATATACTAATCTGAATTATTGTGTGAAGAATAATCCCAATTAAAGCCTTCAGATATTTTTATCACCGGTTTTATAATTTTAAATCACTTAACTATGAAATGTTTAATTTCCCTTGAAAAGATATTGATATCTTAACTAAATAAGTAAGTAATTGATTTTCAAAGTTTATTTACCTCTAAAGCGGCTTGAATACTCATCCAACCCCCATTCCAGCATAAGTAATCCATACTCCATGATATCTCTATCACTCAACGATGATATTTATTTAAGTTATGTAATTTGAAATTTTCACTTTTTACACCACCACACAAAGTCCACTCTCGCTGCAACTAATTAACTAGCGCCGCTAACGCGCCAAACAGGGCTAAAGACTCCACGATGTAGTGACGATTAGAGGCGATTTTGTGCGAAATGCGAAAAAGCCGTTACAATTGATTAAACCATTCAATTATGGTTAACACACTTAGCTAGTGTTAGGTGATTAATATACTTATCATAATTAAAATCATTTCAGAAACAAATTTTAATTGCTCGAGTTAAACTGCTAGCTTAGGAAATGTTAATTTAAGGAAAAAGTCTTCAGAAAAACAAAAAATCTTGGGGTAATTCTACAAGTTTGATTATGGTTAGCGAGAATTTCTCTATTAAACTAGTTCACTTGGCTTGTTTTTCTCGGTGCGACAATAACATTTATAATATTGATTGGCCTAATGTGGGGATTTTACGTGAAAAGAGAATCGAAAAAAAATATCGAATTCCAATT
The DNA here is from genome assembly GCA_910591685.1 of Galerucella tenella. Classification (NCBI taxonomy): domain Eukaryota; kingdom Metazoa; phylum Arthropoda; class Insecta; order Coleoptera; family Chrysomelidae; genus Galerucella; species Galerucella tenella. The sequence continues at coordinate 30,476 of CAJUYH010003545.1, read as the reverse complement.
TATTTGTGTTCAAAGCTTGTGAAGATGGAACTGATTAACAATTTTTGAGTAGATCAAACAAAAACCAACACAAATAGATTGGATGAAATGGAATGAAGTTAATAAAGAAAACTTCCTCACCGACCTGTTGTGAGCTTCAGATCTTTTAGTTGAAATGAACATGACACTGAATGTTGGAAGGAAAGTTTTCTGTTATCTCAGAACCTTACAACTCCAGAATCCATCAATTCGATTAAAGATGGAAGTTTGAGCTGCAATAGTAAGCTCGCAATTATTGGATAGAACTTTAATTGCTCACTGATATTCTGATAGATTTGATAGGTCTTCATATCCGTTGATATGTGCGAAAAATATTTCCAATGCAGCTGTCTTGAATTGAGTTCATATTTTCAATTTCGTTTAATTTCGTATATTGTCTGGGTTAACGATATGTTTTTATTGGTAAAAAATGTATCTTCCCAATGAATTATATTTTTTTGTTGGAAACAAATGTTCGTTCTTCAAGAAAACTATTAATTTTTACTAAAATTCAACATATTTATCATAAACAAACCATAATTTTCATATACATCACATTGCCTTATAGTGAAAAAATATATTTCCCTAAAAAACTGAATTATTTATGGTATTATCTTTTGTTTATGGAAGTTATCCACATGCACTTTTCAATACACTGAGCTTTTGAAATGTTTCTAAATGTTTAGAAATATATTAAAAGTTCACGGTGTATTAAGCAGTATGGGTAACTTCCACACGGTTCTCTAAATAATTAGGTTACTTGGGAAAATATGTTTTTCACGAATAATTGTCTAAGCCGCTTCCAGACTATGTCGAACAACAAAGTTGACTTTCGTTTTGTAAGCGTGGACTAGTCGATCGAATTGGTCGATGGTTAGTCTGGACACGGATTAAAATTACAGTATTTTTATGACAAACATGTTTGAATCTAATAAAAATCAATGGTCTCTATTTATGCATAAAACTGTTTAGTAGGAAAGCAGGATAGGAATAAAAAACTTGCTGCTGAATATTTTGATCTATCAAAAAGAAAACCATACATTTTTGGAATAGATGTTTTACGAAATGGAATCCATACATTGTTAAAATTAAACATACCTACATGATCTAAAACATAACCAACAATGGTATCTACAAAATAGCCTTGTCTATCCTTAAGTGTGCTCATTAATGCTTTTCCCATAGTAGTTTTTTGGAGTTCTTGAGTAGATCTGACAGGTTTAATTGAGAAATGTGTATGTTTGAGGTACATTTTGCTTGCTTGTTACTTCTACCTACTTCAATATAATTGTCATTTATCTCCTCACCTTCACAGGTATCTCACAATTCTTGTAATCGCTATGAGTTCAACAATTCATTCTATCATTATTTTTGTCCAGAGCACTTCAACCACATACTTCACAAAAACAGAATAATTAGTAAAATTGCAAAAACTGATCTAATTTCACATGCAGACTGACGCCAAACGTATGCAGGTGGTGACTGTTAGTGAATAATAGGGGAAGGGGGAGGGGGAAGGGGGAGAATTCTTTGTTCCAATTGCCACATAATTTGTAGGCTAATGTGATTTCTTACGGGTGAAGAAATACCTATGTGATTTGTAGCAAATAAGTTTTTTTTCTCGTAACAGTAAAATGTACAATTATACTGAAATACTTATTTTTTCGGTATGAAGTAGATCTTATTTGAGGCTAATAATCTATAGGCTTATTTGAGAAATGAAAATTTTTGTCAAAACTTTCATGAATATTAAATTTGTTGTTTTAAAGTGATGGAATATTATTGAAGATGTTAGGTTTTTTTCTGGGTAATGAAAACATTTTTGACCCAAATAGCATTGTTATATTTTATAACAAAATATTATATTGTGCTTCGTAGACTTTTATTGTTTCTGAAGAACAATAATTGTATGAAGGTGTGCATAAAGAAGAACAAATTTTTTACATTAAAGAAATTACACTCGAATGAATAATTTTTTTATATCAAAATTTCCTAAAATTTTCTGGATAATATGGCTTCTTAATAATGAATAAGCAATGTTAGTTTTAAACAAAGGGGGGTCAAACAAATCAGTTTATTTGTCTTTAAATAACTTTTCTCTCGGTGTGTAAATGACTTAGTTTATTGTAAATTTATCTACTGTATTCTCGAGCTCTCAAATTTGGAATTGTATTACATAACAATAAATGGAAGGAATTTGACATAGTTCCAAAAATATTGAAAATAATTAACATGTAGTTCGCCCTACTGCGTTAACGACTGCTTGAGGTCGACGAGGTGTATTATTAATTATTCCTGATTCTTGTTATTGCACTCCTGTAATAGTAGCTCTCTCAACTCCTGTACAGTTCTTGGGGCTGATGTATGCCTTCGGTTATGTTACCCTTACTCATCCCAGACATGTTCGATGTGATTCATCTTGGAACGGTCCTTACAAAAAGATTCGATAACCTTAGAATATATTACTGTAATATAACAGCCTTGTATTACAATATTTCCCCGGAAGGTTATTGATGATAAGCTATTTGTAATTGAAAGCAATTTAACGAAACTATGGTTATTGTTATTTTGGTTCCTCTTATTGCCAATTCAACAAAGTCGGAATGCGCGGGCAATTAATCTGAACAAACTGAAATACTCATATATAAGAGCGTTCTCCCGAAATGTAAGGAAGTAATTTTTGTCTTGAAATATTACACCAATTATTTTTGCCATCAAGCAACAATTTAAGTTGACGGTAAATAACCAAGGTTGTTAGGGGTGGTACGTTGTTAACAGTTAAGAAATTCTTTGTTCAAAAATGTATAATCCAATTAGGGAAAACATTCGAAGAGATTTTTTCGAGATGAATCTGTCATCTTTAAAAAAATTCCAATTTATAGCTTTGAATCAGTAAACAGGTCAAGTACAGGGTTACTTGTAAAATAATTGGAAGATATTTTGGGAACACTTCCCCAACACTAAACACAAAATTTAATTTGGAAATAAACAAGCTTTTAAGGGCGGGTTTATCAATGCTCGGTGAAATATTGTAGCCTTCGGCTGAGTCTTAGCTGTTGGTCAGAGTGTTTATCAACTGCCAGTTTGCATTAGCGGGCAGTCAAACTTTCGGCTATCCCAGCTGCCACTATCAAGTTGATGTTAACCATAGAACATACAGTTAAATACGAGAAAGTGGTGTTCCGTTATTCTAACCATATATTCTAACTGACAACTGTGTCATGATTTTTTCATGTTTGCTCACATTTTGCAACAAAGATTATTTCAACTTTAAATTTGATTGTGTTATTATCGTTTGGGGTGAGATCGAGAAGCTTATTTGATTCTTCTATAGTAGTTTAGTAGCATCTAGGTTCTGTTTGTATTTTATTTCATTGTTATTTTCAATGTATCTTGAGGGACTTGACGACCTTTTCGATGAAGAGCTTGCAGATTGGCGAGATATTGTAATTTGTAGAGTACGAAAGACGACCATATACTGTTGAAGAACGGATAAATCCCTTTGAAGAGCTCGATAGTGTCGAGTTTATTACTCGGTTTCGATTATCTAAACCCAGTGTTCTCATGATACTCTAACAAATTCCAGCTATTCTCGCCAAGTCACAGCATCCGTCTTTTTGCATTCTATTATACTTTTATGGTGAACGGCTACTTTTATAAGTACCATATTGTCGCTCTGACTCTGTGAAATTGGGATATCTTTTTTGTTTTGTGGACATGCTCAAATGCAAACAACTCAACAAGGCACAACAAAGACGAAATAAAAATAACAGTACCACTATTTTGACACTGACAAATGAAATTTTCCACGATGTTGTCAGAGTAAGCTTACGGTAAAATAGAAAAATAATAACTTTCACCTCTATATTCTTGATTCACTGTGTTATATATGTTATATGCGAATAATAGTATATTATTAAACAAGCAATTTATAATAGCCATAATTCATGATGGGTGAATTATGGCCATAAATTGCGAGTAGAATACTATACTTTGTCCACGACACTTAATTTATTTATTAATAAATAAAAGTCAGTAGCGATTTGGCATATTACTAACCTCAAAATGTTGTGGCATCTACTTCAAATAATTTTTGACATATATAGAGATTGGCGATACTGTATAAAGTATCAATACAACGTACGGTTATAAATATATTGTTTCAAAATACTTAATATTAGAAAATATCGTTATGAAAAGTATCAATACTAAAAATTACAATATGTTATAGATACGATACAAATTTCCTGAACAAAATACACAGATTTAATAGTTTATTTCATATTGTACCCCCATCTCTAGTCGTGAATTATGAATCATAATACACTACAGTGTATTCTAAACCATAATTCACGACAGTTGATATATGGGTACCATATACCTTTAGGTGTACGGTATTGGTGTACACCAGAAGCTACTTACCATAGTTGTGGATGAAAGTCAAGCAGTCAAGATTGCTTCAAAACTCTTTCACCTTTCCTGCATTTTCTGTTTATTTGTTGAGACAGGCTTTGGTATACTGGTTAACACATCAAATGTAGGTACCTACTTGTTTTTTTGTAAAACACAGTCGTTTATAGCACATAATATCTGACCCGCATTTCTGTCCCGTTTCAAATGTTTTGAAAAAAGGGGTACACGGGTACAATTAATTGTTACCATATGTCATCAAAAGTTTGTTTGTTAGGATTAGGAAATATGGATGCTAAAGCTGGCACAATAGTATTTCTTAACAAGTCCAGATTCAAAAGGTCCGGTTATGTGATTATTGATAATTTCCGCATACACATTTATTTTCTGCGGCCACTGCGTGTGTCTTTTTCTCATCCAACGTGGATTACACTTAAACCAAATTCGGCAATGCCTTGCCTCATCGGAAAAAACAAGTTTTCTCCAAAATTAACATCAACGTCCACTTTGCTTCAACATCCTTTTTGCTTCAACTATTTGACAGAACTGCAATTTGCGGTCTGGGCCATCATCTGTTACTTCTTGAGTGTAGTGAGTTTTATAAGGTTTAATTTTTTTAGACTCCATAATTCTTAACACGGACGTTTGCTAGTTTTCGTGCCAGCTGATTTGGAGGAATTTGAGAGACTTCCACAGCTTGGAGTAGCACATTCAATTTTGCTTCATCATCTGTAGCAGCTCCCGGTCCACCAGGCTCAGCACAATATCTTATATTCCCTCTGTAACTTTTTCATACGTTCTTCCCTTATCGCCAAAGCATCGTAAAATTAGAAATTAAATGCGTTCTCTGTCACTAAGATATGCCATTTTATGAAGTGATTGACACAAATTGATTTTAACCATTCATTAATATTCTTTCTTGAAGAATAAGTACTTATTATGTGATTGTCGATGTCTGCCTAACCGCAAAACGTGCTAAAATATTTTTTTTATCCTCTTCCTTTTAAGAGATATTCTTCACTTCAAACTTAACCTGTATAGTTCAGTTGACACTATTGGTGGCAGGAGCCCATAAGGTCTAGTTGGCCTAAAACGTGAACTTTGCGTTCAGCCTTTCAGCTTTTATATTCATCATTGAATTTCTTCAGAATTTTGGTTTTTGGTGGAATAGTCCATATTATATTTCCTAAAAATATTGCTTTTGAAAAATTAATAAATCATTTCACTTTTGTGATTTTTGGTGGAATAAGCTAATGATCCAAAAATCAAGATTCTTCAAGTATTTTACCGCGAAATTTGAAATTTTGAATTGTCTTTAAATAAGAATGAGAAATGTTCCGGCAGGTCTTCTCTCATCGTCTGTCGACAAAGTAGCAAGTTTGGAACTGTGCAGTAATCCATTTAATAATTTTAACACCAGTTTGAATGAACAAAAGATGCCGTTTTATCATGTGAATCTGGATTACTGCACAGTTTCCTGGAACACAGTTCTTGGGATACAATTTCTTGAAGTACCTAACAAGTTCCTGGGATACAATTTACTGTATCAAACAAACAGTTTATGGAATACATGATACAGTCTCCTGGAATGAAAGTTTCCTGGGATACAAGTCCCTTTGGAGTAACAAGTTTCCTGAATACAGTTTCCTGCATACAGTTCCATGGAGTAAACAGTCCATAAGAATACATCAGTAGTACCTACGTCAATAGTTACAGTACATCTTTATCTTCACAAACAAAAGTTCTAGTGTGCTAAGTATTTTTTTTATTTGTTATTAACCCATCTTTTTTGTAATATCAATATAGAAATTTTATACATTTTTTTATCTTGATAGTTTTATTAATTATACAAAAACTTTAACTTCTTTTTTTTTCAACAGATTAAAAGTTAGCTGACCTTTAGATTTGATTTTCTTTCTTATTTTCTTTCAGGAAAAAAATTAGTGGCACCCTAAAATAGCTTTTTCTGTTTCTCTAGTTTTGCCAATATTAATTTGTTTCTCTTAAGATTAATAAGGTAACAAAGCCCTGCGAATATCTCTCTCTTTCTGAAAATTAATTGTATCGATAAAAGTGTAAAGCTAAAGGATTCATATATTCATCAATTAGTCAATTCACTTATTTTTCAGTTAATTACCTGTTTATCGTTATCTTTCAGTGACCTTCTGTCGAAACAAATTTTTTTAAAGGCAAATAGTTTGCTGTGGACTTGCTTCCAGTTTTTTTTTGCGTTAATATATTTTTAACTTGATGCTCATTATTTTCTATTAGTGAATTTATCGAATTAGTTTTTATCGGGAATAATTGCCTTACTTTTGATTAAAGATTTAAAATCAAAATATCTTAAGTATACAGTGGCGTACATGCAATTTTTTTTTTCGGAAATATTTTTGCCTTTTCTATACCTTTAGGATATGTATCATAAGTACTTACGTATTTTTTGAGTACCTATATTTCTAACGTTTCGTTGTGCAAAAGAAATTTGTGAAGTATTTTTATGTCTTATCGTATCTTTTTGTGTTTTTTGAGTATTTGAGATACCAAAAACGCTGTTATTTGAGAACAACTTTCAGTGAATGTTTTAAATTTTCTGGATTTATCTAGCTTCAAGCACCTTTGGAGTCAATAATCTTTTGGAACAAAATTTTATGCACAAACATTTTCTGAACTTGCTGCTTTATGCAAAATTAGGATTCGGATATGGTTGTAGCACTCCCTCATCGTTAGTATATTGAGAAATTATCTTTGTTTGCTTGGTAGCACTTTTATTCTCAATATATGATTTATCTTGGTCCCTTTATCTTTTGACACGAGTACAAATAACACATTCCTTAGTACTGAATAATACATAGAAAAACATTATTTTATCGTGGCATATTTCTCTACATTAGTTGATGACAGAACTAATTTTTTTCCCGTAAATTCTTTATCTTAAAATTTCATTTGCGTATCTTCAATTCAGTTTTTCGACAATAAAACCATATTCAATTTTATCTATCTCGTTGAAATGTTCAACATCTTAGGTAGTTGCTTTGTGTCATATCGCTAGTACTGTCAAAATATTTGCTGTGTTTGTGTGATTATTTTTTTTCTAATGTTTCGCTTGCGAGATGACCAATGGCTACTGTGGACGCTAACTGGCAACCTCCCTGGTAGAACTTAAAAGAAATATCATCTAACTTTCCGGTGAAAATTTTTGACAGTCACTTTTCCAATTTTGTCCCCTTTCTTCTGTCTTGGTCAATCATTTTTGTCGAACTGTATCGTAAATTGCAAATAATTTGTCTCAGAATTTTCCCTCATAGTAATTAGTTATGTTTTAGATTTCACCGTATTGTTTTTACCTTTTTATTTTTTTTTCTCCAATATATATTCAACTAGACTATCGTGTATCTTTAAAATATATCTCAATTGTGCTATGAGCGTAATAATTATAGTGGTAAACTAGATTTATCCCTGCATTAACACAATTGCGACATTTGAGAGTATTATGGATGTAATACTTAAATTGGGTTATGAAATTTGGGGTATATAATTTTGGAATGTTAATTAATGAAACCGTATTTTAATTGAGCGGTAATGAAACACTAGTTGCTCAATGTCGCAAATGAGATCAGGATGTTGAATGACAAACCTGAAACCAAATTGTTGATTGACGTTGAGCGCCAATGAAACAAATAATGAGATTGAATGTCGTCGAAAAAAAATGATGGTAATTATTGCAGGTTCTTGCCTAACTAACCTATTAAATTTGGAGGTAAACTGGGCCAGTTCGCAGGGCTTTGTTACCTTATTGATCTTAAGAAAAACAAATTAATATTGGCAAAACTATAGAGAAACAAAAAAGCTATTTTATGGCGCTACTAATTTTCTTTCATGAAAGAAAATTAGGAAGAAAATCAAATCTAAAGGTCAGCTAACTTTTAATCTGTTTAAAAAAAAGAACTTAAAGTTTCTGTATAATAAATAAAACTATCAAGATAAAAAAAAATGTATATAATTTCTATATTGATATTACAAAAAAGATGGGTTAATAACAAAAAATAATACCTAGCACACTAGAGCTTTTGTGTGTGAAGATAAAGTTGTACTGTAACTATTGACGTAGGTACTACTGATGTATTCTCATGGACTGTTCACTCCATGGAACTGTATGCAGGAAACAGATTCTTATGATGGAACGGCATCTTTTGTTCATTCAAACTGGTGTTAAAATTATTAAATGGATTACTACACACTTCCAAACGACAGACGATGAGAGAAGACCTGCCGGAACCTCTCTCATTCTTATTTGAAGACAATTCAAAATTTCAAATTTCGCTGTGAAATACTTTAAGAATCATGATTTTGGATAATTAGTTTATTTTACCACAAATCACAAAAGTGAAATAATTTCTTGATTTTTCAAAAGCAATATTTTCAGGAAATATATATGGACTATTATTTCACCAAAAACCAAAATTCTGAAGAAATTCAGTAATAAATATAAAAGCTGAAAGGCTGAACGCAAAGTTCACGTTTCAAGAGCTCAAAAAATTGAAAATACTTCTGTAAAACTACAACAATCTCAGAATAAATGACAGTCACTTTAAAAAGCTCAAATTAGTGGAGCTAGGAGAATGTAGATTGTGTGAAATGGGAGAATCGTAGAGCACTAGGGATGACCTTCTAGGTCTCAGTGAATGTCAAAAGAGGTCAATACTCAGATCAAACAAAATCACAAGTATTTTCGAAAAATTTACCTTCTTTATTAAATTCTATACGATAAATTATAAATACCAATTTTAGACTAGACTAGACCACCGATAAATTTCATATTCCCGAATATACAATTTCCAGAAGATGATGTAGCTAATCCGTAGAGACTTGACGAGCATAAAATAATAATATGGCTCCAGCGATGAAGTAATTAATGAATTGCGAAAATACACCATCCAATAACTGGGTCAACTCAATTTTACACGATATATATATAACTCGTAACTAATACTAGTTTGTGATGGATTCAGTTGGGAAGGAATATGAATAAAGCTTTCGTGGATTATACAGTGTGATGCGTAGATAGATTGAGAGCGAATTATTTGTTCTAAAAAGTAGCTCAAATTTAACTAAAACTGGCTTTATTTGCACCGTAATAGATAATAATCTGTAAATCCGGTTCTGTGAATCTGCTCACCTTTTTTTGGCAGCTTATTTTAAATAAGTTTGTCTATCAAAATGTTATACCCACTTGGAAAATCTATAAACATTTTAAATGATGGTGAATGAGTTCCTTTCGAGTTCGCCAAAAATTTAATACGAACAAAATAAAATGTAAAATAATGTTGCTCGTTCTCTGCTATGTTGAGATACTGCTCTAAATCTCTCATTATAATCTCACTGTTTCTCGACTACTTTCACGAGCATTCCCGGGGGAACGTTTTAATCTTTCTGCTGAAACTAATTTTAACTGACATACGTACTCTTCAAGATTATCAGCTTACTTCTTTCGGAATAAAGAGAATACGTTAAATATTTTTCTATTAGCAGACGGTTCGTTTCAGATGATATTTTCCCTGGCTGTTTCCGTTGTATTTACTTTAATGATCTTGTTTGGATTACCGGAAAATTATGCAATTCTATATTATGTTTTATTTCTGTTTCGTTTCCGATTAAAATGGTTATTACCCATTAATAATAATTTAGATTATGCTCATTCGTGGGACGTAACCGTAACCAATGATGTTTTGAATAATTCAATGGCTGGAAGTAATAAATATTGAACAAGATACTTGTGCTATTTAATAAGCTTCCATCTTTTATCTAAACACCTACGTTTCTCTTTTATGGTTTGGCAAGTTTATCTGAAGCTACGGGGCATCGGAAAGAGGCGAGAAAACATGGCGCATATCTGTCATAAACTGACGAATGGCGTACGGTACCTATTTTACCAATTTACAAATTGAAAATACGAAGGTAACTGACAATACCAACGCCACTGGATGAATCAATATCAGTCAATTGACGAAGTGAGAGGGAAGAACACACGCACGCGCTTACCAATGAAAACTCAGTTTTCGATAAAAATCACCAATTATGTATTTCGGTGGGTGTGGTAATTATGGTTCCCCACAAAAGTTCTCATCTTTTAATATTCATAAATTGAAAAAATAATGTTTATAGAAAAAATCCAAGGAAACAAGCACATTGAAGAATTAACGCCTAATCATATTGTTGATATTGTTAATAATGGAAAGTCCCTTTTCTAATTATTATCACTACATACTTAGCACTTTAGCTTTTTCATAGTTAAACGTGGCAATATCGAATGTTTTCGACTGCATTCCTTCAACAGCTTCAAATAAACTTGCGAAAGTATACACACAAAATTAAGTTTATTACAATTAAAAGTTTTTGCAGTTTTGTCATTCTCGTCACTTTCAATATAGGTACAAGTGTAATATAATTTAATTTTGTTCACTTAACACGAATTGTCCACAGAATTTGATATTAAATTTGTTATTTTAAGTTGAATGAATATTCCTATTTCCAGAATTTCAGATTTCAGTTTTTATACCTTTCCGAAAAATAACCCTACATTTGTTAGTGAGTTATGCCCTGCATTTATAGTGAAAGAATAATTGTTGGATAATTTGTTTGTCAGCCCAACTAGCAAAATGGTATTCTGAGAGGACTGAACAGTCCAATAGCGTTGTTTTAAGGACTGTTTGTTTTTATTAAACCTCTTGTTGCGATAATTTTGTTTCTTAAAGAAAATTGTTGTATTAAATGATTCTATAGTGACTTTTACAATATATGCTCTAACGCATTATACGATCATTTCTTTTAAAATGATATAATACCTTATAAGCAAGTTTATACAATATCAAAAATATCATTTTATAAGACTTTTATACCTATCGTATAAGAGTTCTATAATATGCTATATAATTAACAGCTACAATATTATAAAATAGTTACTTAAGCTTGTCTTATTGAAGCTGTATAATATTAAATAATAAATTTTGTATAGCATTCAATTGCGTTGCATTATAAAACACTTTCTAGTTGTATAGTGCCTAAATATTCTTCGCTATATAACAGTTATCGTATACCGTTCCATTTCACAATAAAATATTCTTCAAGGCATTTCTTCGGAATAAAATTATTGTATTATGAATCGCCATGTTTAAATAAGCAACTCTTGTACCGCTATCGCCGCCATTATGAGCAATTGAGTTGGAAACATGAAACCGTATTGAAAAATGTGACTTTATCATTATTTAGAGAATTATCTTGTGAAGGAATATCCACATGAAGTGATAAACTATTAAAAGCATGAAAAAAGTATTTTAGGATTTTCTATTTTATTATTTTCAAGTATCTTCTTGAAACTGAATTGAAGCGCTTAATTTTCTTGCCAAATATATACCTATAATCTATCAGTAAAATTTGTGACGCATTAAAATTTGTGCTATTAAACCATCCAAATGGAATTATAATTTTTGCTATCGATGTCCGCCCAAGCGGCCCAAGAAGTTTTGATAAGTCTCCATTTCTACAATTGCAATGTATTATGCACGTTCAAGTTGAAATATAATTTGGCTCTGATATTCTCCACTAAAAAATTGATTGCTCTTATAGATGACAAAATTTTACCATTGTGCGCGAAATAACAGCATTTAAAAAAAATGTATTGCATTATACAACCATTTTGTGATACCTTTAGTGCCGCTTCAATCCCATTTTATAGATGTGACTACATGACACATCGTTAGATCATTTTATAGTAGCTGTATGAATGATTATGAAACAGTCGATTAAGAGTTGTTTAAATGTGTATTGAACAGTTATTTAAGAGTTGTATAAACGTTTAATAGAACTGTTATACAACCAAACAGTTGTATAAAAATTGGCCCTTTTTAGTTGTATGAGGATCATTTAATTGATTGTAGACCGTTATAAGAATTTTAGTATCCTATAAGATATATCTTATAGCTGTTTATACAAACCTTATAGAATTTAAATTGCTACTTGGGAGATGTTTATTCAATTTTATAGCAGGTAAATATATCAAGTGAATACTGTATGATATTTTCCACTCAGATCCCAGAATCTTGATATTTATTAAAGTGAGGAGAAAATAAGATCTCTGGAAAAGAGGACATGTTAATATAGATTGGAAAAATTTACATCGCTAAGGGATGGAAGATACAGTTCCTAAATTATTAAATGAGACCTAGAAGTTTCATAGACCTCTGGAGAATATTATTCCGACCGTATTTTGACTTGAAAACATCAAGGTTGATGCGGAGAAAACTATTTAAATGGATGTGTTTTTCAAAGCAGAAGCTAAAACTTGGTTTTCTTTTTTTTTAATCTCTCCACCCGTGAAAGAAGTAGTGATTATTGTTTTTGTATGGGACTATAAATTATTCCTCAATGATATAAGTTATATAAATAATACTCTAATATAATTTTTTTCCAGATATAGATGCATATTTGTGACTGTAACTTCCTGAGATCCTCTAATCTAATTGGTGAGTACCCACTTCAGCTATGTATATGGTTTTGAGACTTCACAATTTTCAACTGAATCCGATGGGTAACATATTTCCCGGAAACTCATTCGAATAAATAATTAACCTGAAGAAATTTGATCTGTAATACAATTTAAAATGGGGAATTTTGATTACTTGATCATATTTGGAAGTATTTTGATCCGATTTTTCAATGTTTTTTGATTCTAAGAATATAAGTAGGTACGTGATATCGATTCCGTCCATTTTTTCCTGTCCAAAGAGTTCAAATAACCCTTTTTGCACCTGCACTGTTATATATACCCTTCAAATTGAAAATAAAATGTTGACTCGCATATCATTTAACACCCATAATCGACAGTTTGCATTAATATTATCATTGTCATCTGTACTAAATGATGTGATCGAGATAAGCGTCGTAACAGCCTATAATACAATAGCATCAAAACAATACCATGGACATGTCGATAATTATTAACCAATCATATTACGTATTGATGAGGCGAAATTAATAGTTTTTTGTTAAGTTTGTGTTTAATTTGTTGTTTTACATCACAATCAGTTAGAAAAATGATAAAATTGGAATTAAATTTCGGTACAGAGTGTTCAGATTCAGATATTCATAGATATATTCAACACGCTGTTCTATCTATATAGATGTGTAGGTATATTGATAGTTCTCCATTACTACGTGATTATCAACCAGTGACTGAACCCATGAAATATGGCATATATTGAGATGACCCTATTGGTCGGTTGTGTAATAAAAGAGGAGGAAAAGCCTTGCTGATAATTTTTATTTTTTTTTTTATTATAGCGCATCGACCACGGGGGGTCATTAGCGATATTTGGTGTATACATATATGTGTAGTTTCTTACATTTGATATTTTACAAAAAATTTATAACATTTATTAATTTAAGAAATGTCTTCAGTCTACTTAAATTGCAGTTTGTCCCCAATACGTCGGATAATCCATTGTTGGAGAGTTGTGCCAGTTGCCGCTGTTGTGTTAGTTGAGGACATTCAACATGTGAAGCTTTAAGTCATTGGAGATACGAACTTTAAGATCGCACTGTAAATTATTCACCCAAGAACGATTCAGGGTGAGTATTAGGCCCGGTTGTACATTAAAAGCTTGAAATTGAGCTCAACTGAGCTGGGCTTAAAATATAAGCTCAGCTCAACCCTAAGCCTGTTGTACAAACATGGTTCAGTAGCAGCTCTGCTGAACCTATATTTGCAAGTGTTGGTAGAACTTCTTTCGAACTGACGCATGCGTATGAAGTAAATTGGTCAAAATATGTTTGTCAAATAATCCAACTAATATTATATTTGCTACCTATTACCCTATCAGCTTTACAAGAAATTTCCTCTGATATACAATCTGTCACAAAGCGAACGGTTTCTTCAGAAAGACGAAATCTTTGAATAAACTCATGATCTCTCCAACATTCAAAGTGATTCATACGCTCTCTATACACCCGAGGTCTTCTAGGGTGTTATACGATTCCAGTAAAATCCAAAAAATCCTCATCATCGGTTAAAATATCCATAATTAACTTTTACAAACTTTTAATTTTATATTAAATTAAGTACAGGTTATGTTTGCATACAATTCATTCACATTTAAGCCACGGAACATGATAACAATTTATTTTCCGTGCTTAAGCTCACCTATTGGAGGCTTTACTAAGCTTAAGGTTTAAATAAAGCTCAACCGTAAGCCAATTTTGTACAACAGCAATCTGACGCTGAGCCCGAGTTCACACTTAAGCCTTCACTGAGCTACAATTGTATAACCGGCCCTTACAAAACTATTTTGACAGATAACTAAAAGTTAACCTGTAGAATGACGTCACATGTTATAGTTAACTTCAAAATGGTGGAGTTAACTTTGGCGGGTGGAAGAGGTATAGATTGAAGAACTTGATGGAAAAACCAGGTTTTCGTGATTTGATAGTTGCTCTGTTGTGTCGGTTCTGTCAACAATTTGGCATTGATAACCTTAATTAATTATATTGTGAATATTTTGATTGCTTTTACTATGTTTCTTTTGAATTTTGCAATGTTGACAAACGATATCCAAAATATTTTTGAGGAACTTTTAATCGACGATGAAGAAGATGCTATTAATATTGTTGAAATTGGCGACTAAGGATATTTAGGAATCGGCTATACCAATTCACTTTGTGAATCGAAACAGAACTACACTAATGATAAAAGAGATTCAATTTCCTCATTGGAAAATTTTATGGCTCGTCTATTCATTCAAACAGGAACAAATGAAATAAAAATTCGACACTGGTAACGAAATAACAAATACACCAAACAGACATATCAAAACTAGACCATGAAACCACAGAATACACCACCCCAAGAAGAAGCGAAGCTTGTGCTATTTCACAATTCATTTTCTAAGTGCGCATGTCTAACAGTTGCCATTTTAAGCCCGTTATCTGTGTCAATGACATGTGATTTTATTGTTTACCAAAGAATTTTCTTTGTTGTGAGCTTTTTGATTATTTACATGTTTTTTTGTGTTTTGAACGATAGAATTTGTTTACAAAATTAATGGCGCAAAAAACTTGTACAATTCGTGGCTGTCATTCAAGTGATGGATGAATAATTGAAAAACACAACAAAACTTTGATATCTATGGAGAAAAGTTTACTGCCGCTTCTTTTTTATAACTTCGTTGTCACAGATATCAGTACATTTTCTCTGGGTGTAAAATTTAATTTAGAATCTGGTGAAGTGTAACTTTTAAATATATAAATAATAAAAATGTTATATTCAAGCACCATACTTATTGTAATTTTTTATCATCATTCACTGGAATTCTTTCTATTGTAAACTGATATTATAAATATATAATCTATTATTATTGTATTGTTTTCAGACTCACCCTATCCTACATATAGTGCTACATGAAAACATACTTACACATATAATTTCAATTACAATATAGGAAATAAGAATCATTTGGTTAAACAATTGCTAATTATTTTTAATAATAGATGGTACTTACTCCAAAAACAGAAGCTAAAACTTATATTTATATATTTTTCACAATATTTGTTCAGCTGTTAAATTAACTTTAACAATTCATAAATTGAGTTTAACAATCAAAACTTTGTCGAAACAAGTCATAAAACTAAACAATTATTATTTGGGATTCTTTGGTTTCACTTTTTTGCGTGAAGTTAACATTTAATTTACATTTTTTCAACAATTTCCTCAGTGTAAGTTGATCCGTTATCTGTCAACGTCAGTTTGAAGGTCACGAAATTTTGCCCCCAAAAAAGATCAAAGGATTTACGCCGGCTTTCTCTTCTTGTTTGGCTGGTGTATTCTGTGATAAAACTGAAGTCAAAATTCCAAAACTCTAGGCCATAGAGAATATTCCTCCATGCTCCAGGCTATTCTTTTTTCCATTTTTATTTTTTTTTCTGAAAATCGTTACCCTTTTTCGCAAATGTCGGAAGTCCAGTTTAACTGATTTTACAGGGGAGAATAAACACGTCTTATTGGGTTGAATTATTAGTTGTTGATGATTCTATTTTGGTGAACTACGTAATTTGGGGTTAGAATCTGTTATTTTAAAACTGTTTTTTAGCAAACAAAAATATTTGAGGATAGTATTGAACGAGATGGTGCCAAATACCCAATATTGGCAAAAATGGACTCACAACATTTGCGAATTAGGGTAACGAAATAAAACTTTTATAAAACTGACATTTCAAAACCTAAAGTTAACTTGAAGACATGTTTATAATACCCGCCCTTGGTGAAAAGCATAATGAGGACAACTGAACAGTACAACCAAAAGGAAAAGAGCGTGAAAGCTGAGGATTTGAAACCTTTGACTGGTGATACCGTACTAATAAATCAATCAAGTCAGGAACAATCTTCCATTGTCTTTACACGATTGCCTAGTTTTCCGAATTTCACCAATCAACGATGAAGAAGAGGTTTTTCCTCATCTATTAACTTCGCCAGATAAACTTATGATGTTAGTTTTTTATAGAAATTAGCTGCTCCTGGAGTAAACCAAAAACAATATCTTGAAATTCTATAGAGAAACAGTACAATTTGAGATTGAACAGTTATTAATACTGATTATTGTTAGGATGATATCTAATTTCACTGATGCTATTGTTGAGGAGTCTTCTCAGAATAATATAACAAATATAAAACTCTTCAAGTAAACTCAAATTATTGTTTGGAAGGGAGATTTCATTTGAATTTTGCAGTATTTTCCGATAAAACTGTTGCAACTTTGCTTAAATCATTGCCAACGTAACTCTTCTATCTTCTCTAGAAGTAAATAGTTTCACCAAGAGATAAGACCAACTTCATCTACTCCAATAAATTGTTTTCGTATTGCGGATATATAGTTTTGAGCTTACGTTTAAGGTTTGGAATTTCTCTAATAATACAGAATATTCAATTCGGAATTCGTATTGTTTTATGTACAGTTGGATATTTTACTGCGTTATTTTATAGTCGAGGAAATGTATTTTCTAGATAGAATCGATCAAATGAAAAGAGACAGTTTCCATTCGACGAGCTGGGGTGCTTATAATTTTGGAATATATATATTGGGTTCAGATATTGAAAGCATACGTTCAGCTGCTATGTAAAAGCCGACACGCATTCGTGAGAGAATCAGCTGTACGAACTTTATCGAGATTGAAATCTCACGTTCACTACAATGTTAAAATTTAAAATAAAACAAAGTGCAGAACAGATGTAAAGAGGTCAAAGCTCTGCTATTCAATCATTCATTTGTTGTAGGCTGTTAAAACATTTTGATTATTTTTCTTAACTTTACACTGTTAACGCGAAGTAATCGCTTATATATTCAAATATATGTTCTACCAGCGACCCGCACCTGCTTCGCTTTTGGAAATTTCTAAAATTACTGTTTATTTAATGAACTTACGATTCAAAGACGCACTGTATAATGTAAATCTTGTTATTGAAGATAGATTTTTTTGGACCGAGATGGGAAACTCATGTTCGACTGGGTCCTCAACCAGTACCCAGACTGTGTTGGACTCATCCCCACGGAGATGCCTACCAACCAAACACACCTGAAACCGTTACTCCCGCCTTGAAATCACTACCCCAGCATACGTCAAGACGGGGGGCGGTCCCTCACACACTCTCCATCATATTCTTCCTTCTATCACTCCCACCTCTCTCATGCCATAGCGAGTCCTTCTCTTTCCCTAATCCTGCTCTCTACTACGCCATTTATCTCCATCCATTCCTCCTCGCCCCTGAACATAATCTCCTCCATATTTTCCCAATACACCGCCTCTCCCAGTTTATTTTCTAGCTTCTTCAAAACTTCCTCATTCTTCCAACATCTAAACACATGTACCACATCATCCTCTACTTCACATCTCTCCAGTTTCTCTTTTCCCAATGTTGTGGAGGTAGCCCACTCTCGACCCATGCCCTGTGAGCACCTGCGTCAAGAAGTAGTTCACCTCTCCAAATTTTCGGTCCACCCAATTTCTCCTGCTCCCAATCGCTCCTTTTAGCGCGCCCTCATACTCATCCCACCTTCTCTCCATTTCCTCATCCATCTATTCCTGTACTTCCTCTCTGCTCGCACCCCTCCAGCGTTTCTGTCTGGCTCTAGCCATCAAGTCCGATGGATAGGACCGTGACAGCACTGCTGCTGCCAGTCCACCCACTCTCCTGTACGCCTGCACCACCCTCAGAAGTATTCCTCTCTGCACCCGCAGGAGTGGTCTAACCCTCGCATTCACCCCTGCTTTCTCACCCCACACTTCCGCGCCATACAGCATACTCTGCTCTACTGTCCTACCAATTATCCTCCTCTTCCATTTTCCCGGTCCTTTCACATTACCCATCAATCTTTCCAGCCACGCTCCCTCAACTTTTGCCTTCTGTGCAGCATTCAACATATGGGTTTTGAAGGATAATTGGCTATCCAACCACACCCCCAGATATTTCACCGGTCCCTCCATCCGAAGTTTATTTCCCTTCACCATCACCCCCACCTCCCTTGCCTTGCTCCACCCCTCCACCAGTAACCCCACCGTCTTATCCTCAGCCACTTCCAGTTCACACCGCTCTATCTTCTCCACAATCCTCCTACACATCCTCTTCGCCCTTCTTTCTATCTCCACCTCTCCCTTTGCCGTACATACCAGACATACATCGTCCGCATACAACGTAATCTCACATCCCTCTCCACATGCTATCCCACAAACTTCATCAAACACACACTTCCAAAGCGTCGGTCCCAGAACCGAGCCCTGGGGCACTCCAATCTCCATCACATACCGTCTCCCCCTAGTGTCCACTATCGCACGCCCCGTCAGGTAGTCTTCTACTAGATTAACTAGCCCCTCCCTTATCCGAGCTTTGTCAACGCGTTCAACACCGCCCGTTTACTGACACTGTTGAACGCGTTCCCTACGTCGAAGAACACAAGCAGGGCCAATTTCTCATTCCTACCGTTACCCTGCCTAGCCCTTTGCACCAAGTCCACCACCCTGCCCAGCGCTGAGATGCATGACTTCTCTTCTACAAACCCATGTTGGTTTTTCCTAAATCCCCCATTCCTATCAATTTCCTCCTCAATCCTAACCTTTATTATCCCCTCCATCAACTTTTTCATTAAATATAGATTTGGAGTTATTCCCCTGGAATAATTGATTTTTCCAATAATATTCTTATGAACAGACTGACTAACAAGTTTCAAGGACTGACCAAACAACCCTCATTACTGTACAAGAACATCACTACTGTTTTATTTGTGTTCACATACAAATAATTCTCAATAAGCCACGTTTCTAATAATTTATTAATAATCTGCGTTTTATTCATCGTCTTCTCCACATTTTCACCCTTCTCTGAAAGTATAGTGTCATCAGCAAATAAATTTGAAACTTAGTAGAATACCACAGAAGTTAGCTATATCATTAACATATCAAATAAAGAAGAAGAATAGGCCCTGATACTGTTTCTTGTGGTACTCCATACTCCAGAATAAGTTTGCAGGACTTTATTTACTTTTTCTTGTTGGTAAAAATTTTACAATAAACTGCTGGACTGTTATTGTGCATTTCCGAGTTTAGTTTTATGGTTGACAAGTCCCTGTTTATTGTCTAAAACGCTTTTTGAATTTAAAGAAACAGTACCAATAACGTGCTGATTCACAACAATGTTTTTTCTACTCCTATACTGTAAATTGTTAATTAAATGCCAATTTATTGAAGTTTCATAATGATATCCCAGGTAGCACCTGACGTTCAAGTAACGTCCGTAAGACGGCATACTTTGGTCAAATAGGCGTCAATTGTACGTCCAACATGACGTCTCAAAGACGCAGTAATGTCACATCCAAAGGACGTCATTCTATGGCGTCTTGCGGACGTTTTAGTTTCAAGCAATGTGACTTTCTTCAGGCCAATATAGAGGCAGAAACACGACGTCGAAAAGACGCAATCCCTTTGATAATGAATGTGTTTTACCGGCACCTATCGAATGGTACAATGTATTTAAATATAGATATTCACAATGGAACTTCCCGGATCATGATCTTACAGTAAATACATTGTACAATTCGCTTTATGTGCTGGTAAAACACTTCATCCCATTCATCTCATTGTATCACATCTGCGAGTTGCACGTATCCTCAGTCTTTAGAATATCGTCCTTCAATTGGCGTTAAGTTGCCCAGAGAAGATACAGCCAAAATCAAACAGAAATAAAACATGAGATTTTGGAAAAAATGTATTAGTTGCCTAAAAATTCAAAAACAAATATTGCATAATCCGAGAAAAAGAATAAATGTACATATTTATTATATATATAATCAGAATATTTATTTATTTATCCAGTTTATTTTTGATATAAGATTGCAGTGGTTATTTCAAAAGTAGCCAAAGTAGTCTTATTTTGAAGTAGTTATGTAAACCTGTTTGAAATTAGGTCTAGAACCAATATACAGAAGGGTATAGAATTTGATATATGGAAATGTCCTTCAATTTTTTTTTTCAAGAAATTACTGAAAATTATATAATCACATTCTTTGTCTGAAAGTTGTCATTAAGTGAAATATGGAAATAGTATGTATCTATTAATATCAAGTTGTACTCACAAATTATGTAGCATAATATACTCACTATAAAACTGGTTTTCATTATAAAACTAAAAAATTGACCAACAGAAATCTAGATTTTCGAATACCCAAGTAGGCAGACCAAATACTTCTGTAGAATGTTCAACAGTTTCTAAGAGATTCGTGTGTTTTATGACAGTTGAAATCTTTTGTCAGACCTTTTGTCAGTTTTCAGAAAAAATGTCGATCACCAGACCAAAAATACTCAATGGCTAAGGTAAATACATATTTAAAAACTTATCAATTTTTGTTTACAATTATGTATTACTAATTTTGTATAACAGTAACAAACCTATCTACACTTTATGACACGTAAGACATCGCCCTCAGAGCATAAACATCTATTTATACCCTTGGTACATAAATAACTAGGTAGTATCACTAATATACACCCCACAAAAATTATCGTATCACTCATTATTTTTTAAATATTTCAAATGTGTTGCCTATTTTTCGAATTTTATTATTATTATTACGAATCAAAACACCAATAGATACGCCTTTTGCAACATTTATTTTATATCAGTTTAATCTACAGAGGACAAAAAATTTGATTTACCAAAACATAGAAAACATCTAGACAAACAAATGAACGGTGCTTAAACTAAAATCAGCCAATGAATTTCTAATAGCGTGTGTTGCCGCCCCTCGCTCTAATTACAGCTTCCATTCGTCTTGGAAGGCTTTTAAACAGGTTCTAGACGTATCCTTGCGTCATGTTTTCCCAGAAGTTGAAAAGAACATTTTGAAGATCATATAGTGCTCTTATTGGTGCCAGATTTTGCTGAATTTACCATCCTAGATGATTCCAGACATGCTCTATTGGGTTATAAGGTCCGGGCTACGTTCAGGCCAATTCAGGGTGGTTATCTCGACCTCTTCTAAATACTGCCAAACCAGTCTAGCAGCGTGTGGACGAGCATTATCGTGAATTAGCACAGAGTTGTCACCGATCTGAGGCATGTAGGGCACTACATGGGGTTTTAGGATATTGGTTATGTACCTGTCAGCATTTAGTCTTTCATCATTCACTGGTACTAGCTCCGTGCGACCCTTGAAAGAAATTCCTCCCGAAACCATGATAGAGCCACCACCAAAGCTTTCAGTTTGACAAAAATTAACCTGATCGTGCCGTTCACCACGTCGCCTATATACCGGTACACTCCTATCTGAAGAATACAGACAGAATCTTGATTCATCCGTGAATAAAATTTTGGACCAATCTTGAATATTCCAATTTGCGTGTTCTCGAGCAAATTCCAATCTTGCTACTCGATGTTCTTTGGTAAAACGTGGACCTCTAGCTGGCACTCTGGCTCGTATACCTGCTTCTCTCAGCCTATTTTCAACTGTTTGTAGGCTTATTTGGACATTACGAGCAGCCAACAGATATGTTTGCAGCCTTCGAGCGGTGGTATGCCTAGTTCTTAACGCCGTTAACCTCAAATAACGATCATCTACTACCGAAGTTACCCTTACGCGGCCTTGTCCAGGTCTTCTGGTTGGCTGCCCTGTTTCTTGGTGGCGAATAACAACTCTGGATATGGTGCTTTGTTGAACTCCAATTACCCCGGCGACGTATCTTTGACTGCGTCCATCTTCTATGAGCGCGATTATTCTAGCGGCTTCTTGTTTCGTCACATGTCTTGTTAAACGTTAAGGCACATCCATTATTAACGTAATAAATTTAAATTTTCACTATACAATAACACAATTTGTGCTTAGAAAAGTTCTCGATCTCAATACATTCTCCAAAAGAGAAATGATTTACTCGAGCATTTTTGCTTCCAAAAAAATTTGTGGGAAATTGTGATAATTTTTTCCCCATGATGAGAGACCAGAAATATCTATTAAGTTGATACTTATACAGATTGTCCCAAAAAACTAAAATTGAGTATCAAAAATATCCTAAAATACCAGTGATGTGATAATTTTTGTGGGGTGTTTATTAATTATTACTCCCTTCAGCATAATCCTAGGATCCTTAACGTTCAATTTAAGTTTTTTTATGTTGAAATAGCACGAATTTTTTTAGAGTGTATAGGTAATCCAAAACTGCGAACTGCTGACATCGTCTAGAGAGAACGCAACAATATGTCTTTCCGCTACGACAAATTTCATGTTTGGGATTAAATATATTGCGTTCTGCGTTTTCTCCGAGTCAACACATTCGACCAAATATTTTATAGTGAATGAATAAATCTTATATCCCTAGATATTTATTGTTAAACAACATTCATTTTATTTGTAATCTCAACCGAATAAAATACATTAAATTGCTACTTAGATGGAAATTCTGGAACCAAAACACTTTTTAGGTGTATATCGCCCATAAGCCGATTCGAAGGCTATCGCTTTCCCTTTACTCCGAATAGGGACAAAAAAACAAATTTAGATATAATCTAACCCTTTAATCGATATACGTTTTATCAATCATTTCCCAAAGCATGATGAGATTTCCATTTCAACCAAAGAAATAAATTAAACGAGTTTATATTCGGCAAGATTACAGAGTTTAATATTAAAATGTTTTTTTTTACTTGTAATTCGAGAGATATAAAATAAGATCAATTTTTCTCTGTTGGCGTATATCCAATTAAAATTTACCGGTGAATTTGAACTGGTATTTCCGGGCGCTCCTAAATATTATGAATTTCAAACCCTTCCAGCTTCTTTAAGTTCAAGAATTTGGAAAAATTCCTCGAGAAAGATCTACTAGCTAATTTCAGTGGATAAAAAAGAAGGTACAAGATGTCAATTTATTGTCATCGCCTTGACTCGTTCTCGAAAATAGAGGATTATACTCGTTACGTCCACACATACAGTTTTCCATTTTTTCAAAATCCAGTTACGAAATGAGCGGTTTACTTTTCCCTCGCTGAAAGCTACACCGAGAAAAAGATTTATTTGTGACAATCAAATTCTTATTATGTCAAATAAATATGATTTTCCATATGGCCTAACTAATATTTAATTTGTCTTTAAGAAAGGATTTGTTTCAAGTTCGGAAAATGATATTGTTGATGAATAAAAACATATTCATTGTCATCAATAAAATGAGTCATCTATCGAAAATTATATTTATTCTAGTAAAAATGTATCATATTTGTCTCAAACAACATTTATTGAGGTATAATAATGACAAAATAGTTATATTAATCTTTGAAAGCATTTAAATTAAATAAAGTAGTTTTCCAATAACAGATACTTATTTTCGCAAGCTAACTATATTGTTTTATTATAAAAGAATTACTTCATGGCAGAATTACATTTCTTTATCTTAAAAAATATATTGTATCGGTAAAATATATTTCTTCACCAAAAAAGATATATTGTCTGGGTTAACGATATGTTTTTTATTCGTGAAAAATGTATCTTCCCAGCAAATTATACTTTTTTGTTGGAAACAAATGTTCCTTCTTCAAGAAAACTATTAATTTTTACTAAAATTCAACATATTTATCATAAGCGAACCATAATTTTCATAAACATTATATTGCCTTATAGTGAAAAAATATATTTCCCTAAAAAACCGAATTATTTATGGCATTGTTTTTTGTTACCTATATGCACTATTCAATACACTGAGCTTTTGAAATGTTTCTAAATATTTAGAAATATATTCAAAGTTCACGGTGTATTGAGCAGTATGGGTAACTTCCACACGGTTCTCTCAATAATTAGGTTACTTAGGAAAATAAATTTTTCACAAATATTTGTCTAAGCCGTTTCCAGACTATGTCGAACAACAAGGTTGACTTTCGTTTTGTATGTGTGGACTATTCGATCGAATTGGTCTGTGGACTATTCGATTGAATTGGTCGATGGTTAGTCTGGACACGGATTAAAATTACAGTATTTTTATGACAAACATGTTTGAATCTAATAAAAATTAATGGTCTTCATTCATGCATAAAACGGTTTAGTAGGAAAGCAGGATAGAAATAAAAAACTTGCTGGTGAATATTTTGATCTATTAAAAAGAAAACTATACATATTTAAAATAGATACCATACATCTATAAAATAGAAACCATACATTGTTAAAAATGATCTAACACATAACCAACAATGGTATCCACAAGATAGCCTTGTCTATCCTTAAGTGTGCTCATGAATGCTTTCCCCATACCCATGGTAGTTTTTTGGAGTTCTTGGAGTAGATCTAACAGGTGTAATTGAGAAATGTGTATGTTTAAGATACATTTCGCTTGCTTGTTACTTCTACCTACTTGAATATAATTGTCATTCATTTCCTTACCTTCAAAGATAATATTTCACAATGCTTGTGATCGCCATGAGTTTAACAAATCATTCATTCTATTATTAAACTTATTTTTGTCCAGTGTACTTTAACCACATACTTCACAAAAACAAAATAATTGGTTAAATTGCAAAAACTGATCTAATTTCACATGCAGACTAACGCCAATCGTATACAGGTGGTGACCGTTACTGAATAATAGGGAAGGGTGAGGTGAGAATTATTTGTTTCAATTGCCACATAATTTGTAGGCTAAGGTGATTTCTTACGGGTGAAGAAATATGTGATTTGTAGCAAATAATTTTTTTTCTCGTAACAATAAATGTACAATTATACTGAAATACTTATTTTTTCGGTATAAAGTAGATCTTATTTGAGGCTAATAATCTATAGGCTTATTTAAAAAATGTAAATTCCTGTCAAAACTTTCAAATGATTCACTATGAATATTTAATTTGTTGTTTTAAAGTGATGGAATATTATTTAAGATGTTAGGTTTTTTTCTGGGTAATGAAAACAATTCTTACCCAAATAGCATTGTTACATTTTATAACGAAATATTATATTGTGCTTCGTGGACTTTCATAGTTTCCGAAGAACAATTGTATGAAGGTATGCATAAAGGAGAACAAATTTTTTTACATTAAAGAAATTACACTCGAATAAATCATTTTTTTATATCAAAATTTCCCAATATTTTCACGTTAATATGGCTTCTTAATAATAAATAAGCAATGTTAGTTTTAAACGAAGGGGGGTCAAACGAATCAGTTTATTTGTCTATAAATAACTTGAAACGTTAACTTTGTTAGTTAACATTTCAGATAATAAAAATGTGCAATAATGACTTCAGAATTTTGATTTTTGGTGGAATAGTCTATATAATTACCTGAAAATATTTCATTCAAATATTTAATAAATTATTTAACTTTTGTGATTTGTGGTAGAATAAACTAGAAGACCAAAAATCAATATTCAAGAGATATTTTACCGCGAAATTTAAATTTTCAAATGGCCTTTAAATACGGATGAGAAAGGTACCGGCAGGTCTTCTCTCATGGTCTGTTGTCGTAGCAAGTTGGAACTGTGCAGTAGTCCAAGTAATAAATTTAACAATTTTCACAAAATCGTATAAGCAGCCGTAACTTCTGAAGTTCCCATCTGGATTACTGGTATGATATTTTACTTGTTACCTTTATATTTTAAAAATTTCACAGTTAAATATTAATTTTCAATGAGTAATTTTTTTTTGTACTAAATGGATACCCATTTTGAAAGCCACATGGTTATACCTTTCCTCTCCTATCTAGCTAAGTTTTATAAGAGATATTTTTAGTTAAATATTATTGCTCCTTATTTTTATTAAATTCAAATCATATATTTGTCCAGGATGAATCCTTAGGTTCAATTTTTACATTGTAACTATTGAGCTGGACAGATATCCTCATGTAAAAATTTTTTTTTTGTTATTTTTTGTACTTATACCGAAATAATTAGGTATTGTAGCACAGTTCTTTGGACACAGTTCTTTGGAGACAGTTCTTTGGAGACAGTTTTTTTTTGGACACAGTTCTCTGGACACAAGTTCCTGGAACACAGTAATGGATAACCTATAATAAATTCCTGACAAACAGTTCTTGGATACAAATTTTTTTGAGACATCAAGTTCTTGTATAACGACATCCCGAAGCTAGAGTTTCCTGATAGTCTACCTGATAAAAGTTTTTTTAACATGGAGTAACCTGGATACAGTCCATAGAAGTATACCAACAGCTCAAGTTCAACTTCATCTTCATCATCATATGTTTTTTATGTGCTAAGTATTTTTTTTATATATCTTTTTAAATATTGTCTACTAACCCATTTTCTGTATAATTTCAAAATCGTAATTATATACATTTTTTTACGTAGTGGTTTTATTTATTATACAGAAACTAAGTTCTTTCTTTTTTTTAAACAGATTAAAAGTTAGCTGACCTTTAGATTTGATTTTCTTTCTAATTTCCTTTTAGGAAAGAAAATTAGTGGCGCCCTAAAATTGCTTTCTCTTTTTTTTCTAGTTTTGCTAAAAAAAATTTTTTTTTTCATCAATAAGGTAACAAAGACCTGTGAACTGGCTTAGTTTACCTCCAAATCTATTGGTTAGTTAGGCAAGAACCTGCATTATTCAACATCATTTTTTTTTAATTTCATTGGAGCTCAAGCTTAAACAATTACTGTTTCATTAAGCTAAAACATTTACTGTTTCAAACTCTTCTCTCGGTGTAATTATAAACGCCTAATTGTGTCACAGTTTCTCTTGAAGTTCTTCCTGTTCATTTTCGTTATTTAACCTGGCCAATGGAAATACTTCAGGTTTATCAAGAGCTGATGCACTCGATTTTCTCTTTTCTGTGTGTGCTGTAGGATTTTACGCTTACCATTAAGTGCAGCTCCTGTGAAGTGTCGGTGGAAGAGATAAAAATATGTTCTCGAATTCTTTATAATATTTACTTGGTAGCGTTTTATCAGTGGTATTCGAATTGTTACCCGGCGCTCCAGTGAAGTTTGCCTATTAATTATTGTATTTTTAAATATTATAGCCACCTTTTGAATAAAAATATCTGGCCGAAATTTATATGCCTTCGCATCGCGGAAACAAGATTAGGTCACAACAGATTGATGAGCAAGTTTTAATAATTCGTCTAATTTTGTTGTTCGGAAACTTATCGAATCGACTGATTTCTTCTACAATATTTGCGCTATTTACGGCCGTTTTCTTAACAACAACTTAAAGTTCACTTTAGCTAAAGTGACTATATCACTTTAACTTCACTTAAAGTTGACTCAAGCTAAAATGACTTCATCAATTTAACTCCACTTAAAGTTGATGATTTTCATAATATCTCTGTTCGTGATTTTACTTTAACCAAGAGAAGTTGGTATCAGTGACTATGAAAATTTAAGATTCTCTCTGTTTATAACCGTACCTATTATATTTTTATATTAGTGTTTATGCTTTCTTTTGATTTTCAACTTGAAATAAGTGTTATGGGTGATGTAAATAGAAAAAGAGTTAGGGGTAAAAATTTTACAGCAGAAGAAGAATTGAATTTGGTGAAAATTGCTGAAAAATATAAATCGATTATTGAGTGCAAAAACCTTTAAAGGTACATTCATTTCGATAGCCATATTATGGAGAGCCGCTGTTGCTGCAATTATTGTTATTGCTGTAGCTATCATAACTAGGGAAAATATGAAAAATCGTCTTTTCCAGACACCATACTGTCTTTCTACTGTATTTCTAGTTCTTATTAATCACTCATTGTATAGTCTTCCATCCTCTGTATTTGTTTCCTGCAGAGGAGTCAGGAGATATGGTTGAACTTCATATCCAGAGTCTCCAATTAAATGTAACCTCCTAAATTGGCCTCCTCCGAAATCATTTTTCAATTGACTATATCAAGAATAGTCCGATCATGAGCACTCCTTGGTCATTTCGCCACTATGGCAGGTTTGCTCAACCTGAATCTTTGGTAAAATTATTCATCTGACCAATTATCAAAATCTGTTATTCTCTGTTTATACAGGGTGATTCATAAGTAATGGGCCAAATTGTAAATCTCCGTTCAGAAGGCCAAAATAATAATATTTTCATTAACAATAATGATTCTAAGTCTGCTCCTTACTGAGGTACAGGATGTTAAAGCGAAAAAAATTAAATAGATTTTTGTTAATAGATCAGCTACTTTTCTACATAATGACTTGAAAATTGGGTATGAACTAGTTTTTGTAAGGGTAAACAAGAATGTGTGAGAGGATTTGAGTTAACTCGTAGATGTCGCCACATGCGCCATATGAATTAGATGAAATCAGCTACAAATTTTTTATCGCTCATTATTTTACAACTTACTTATTCAATTTGGATAGCCCCATCATTTCTGTAGAAAAAAGCTATACTTCTTTGATCTTCAAAATATTAACGATTTTCGAGATATTTGAATTTTACTAATTCACTACACT
This sequence comes from Galerucella tenella, assembly GCA_910591685.1. NCBI lineage: Eukaryota > Metazoa > Arthropoda > Insecta > Coleoptera > Chrysomelidae > Galerucella > Galerucella tenella. The sequence goes on along the minus strand of CAJUYH010003545.1, from coordinate 1,095 downwards.
ACATTTCACGGTGGTCGACATCTCACCGTTGGATTGGACGTGGTAGTGAATTTCAGTGGCCACCTCGCAGTCCCGAGTTTAATCCACTTGATTTTCATGTGTGGGGTTACATGAAATCAACGGTCTATGCTGAACCTATAAATACACGAGACGAGTTATGGAATAGAATTCAAGATGCAGCCAATTCAATACGAAATAATCCTGCTACATTTTTTAAAGTCAGACAATAAATTCTTTACCAAACGGTTAAATGCGTGTATAAATGCTGGTGGTGGCTATGCTGAAAACCTTTTGCAGTAGGTCATAATTAAGCTTAAATTTAATTCAACTTCGCACAACTTTAACAAGTAGGTTTTGATAAGAGTTGTAAGTGGTCCTAGTTCAAGTCTGTTCTAATGCTGTCTTCGTTTTATTAACTGGTGTACAATAAATGTGTTTTATTACGTAATTTTTGTATGGTTTCATTTTAATATCATTCCCAATTATCAACATTCCATGGCATGCTTGTGTCTTAACAGATTAATGCTACGTCGACCACCGTGAAATGTAGTGTAGTGAAAATTCAAATATCTCTAAAATCGTTGATATTTTGAAGATCAAAGAAGTATAGCTTTTTTCTACAGAAATGATGGGGCTATCCAAATTAAATAAGTAAGTTGTAAAATAACGAGCGATAAAAAATTTGTAGCTGATTTCATCTAATTCATTTGGCGCATGTGGCGACATCTACGAGTTAACTCAAATCCTCTCACACATTCTTGTTTACCCTTACAAAAACTAGTTCATACCGAATTTTCAAGTCATGTAGAAAAGTAGCTGATCTATTAACAAAAATCTATTTTATTTTTTTCGCTTTAACATTCTGTACCTCAGTAAAGAGCAAACTAAGATCCATTATTGTTAATGAAAATTTTTCGTTTCCTGATGATGAATCTTTCCTCATCACTGTCGCTCACGTTGCTGCTATCCTCAAAAGCTGATGACTCGGTATCTATTTCCATCTCAAAAGAATTTGTCCACAATACTGACACAACAAACTGAAAACTGTTAGTCCAGTCATTACGTCGGAAAAATCGGGAAATAAATGAAAATGAA
>CAJUYH010003544.1:18265-50036 GCA_910591685.1 Galerucella tenella | reverse complement strand
TCTACTTTCAACAATAAATCATAATTACATTATATTTTCAGTGAAAACCATAGAGAAATATAATATAATGTCTATGTCTATGGTAAAAACCATGAAATCGCATGCGCCAAAAATGATACAGCTCAGTCCAGTAAATGAAGGAGGAAAAAAAGGCAAAGTTAACATTAATGACGCCCTGTTTTCATCTTCCGGTTGGAAGTTGCATTTGGTACATCATTAAACATAAGACAAAGTTCTGCATGAAAACGCATACGAGGGCGGAGAAAATGGCCCCAAAAGACCAGGAAAATAGGTTTTCAGCCAATATCTCCTAAAATATGGCAGTTAGAGATTTTCGTTCCAAATAAAAATTGAAGTTCAGGCCATTTTCTACAAAAATGGTCCTCATGATTTTTTTCGCAACATTAATATTTTCTGCAAAAAAATCGGGTTGAAATACCGGAAATTTTGAGACTTGTGAAATATGCAAGTTTTGTACAAAATTTTAGCTGGGGGGTGTTGTAAATCCATTATTTTCAATGTTTTGGATTGTGAAAACCAATTGTAGATGGCGCCACCACATTTTACAGATTGGGAAAATCCTCGGTGCCATAAATGAGAAACCCTGTAACCAGACACTTTTGATGGATATTTATGTTTCCGAGGGTCTTGTTTTCCTCTCAGATGAGGCCTCAAGATATACTCATCAGAAAAACGGGCTATAAGATTAATTCTAGCTAGATGGACCTCACCAGTGGACCTGAATATAGCAACAACCAGCAATAGGCTTTTGGTAGGGAAAACTGAAAATGCCTCAAGAGTGAAGAATATTTACCCATAATACTCAGCAACAATTTCTTGCAGATTCTCAGCAAATTTTTGCAAATTTTTTGCAACCAGACTGATTGAGGTTTTTGGAATAACGAGTTGTAAACGTTTTCCATGTTTCATTTATTATAGAAAAATATATTTTCATTTATTTATTTATTATCAACAGGAGAACCCAATATAATGATACAAGAATAATACATTATAGACTAAAATATTACATAAAAAAATTTTAACAAAAGTACAAGAGATTCGCGGGTTAATTGTCCGTGAATTGATGAAAAAAGTATATAAAAATAGATTGCAATTATGACATAAATCTGTTCGTCACCAGTCATCATTTGATTCTTGGTCAAGAACTTCTTCTGGGTCTAGAGCTCCCTCTAGCTCTACCCCGCCAACAACTTCTTCTGAGTCTACAGTTTCCTCTAATTCTACCTCTTGGGATAACATATTATCGCTGTATTTATAATTCGACCACTGGCGTGACTCACACGAACCACAAATAGATGAGCAGACGACACGAGCGCCACGTAGAGCACACGCGCGGCGAACGACGGAAGAACGAAAGAAATAAATTATAGCGTATACATTTAGATATACTTTTTTTTTCCCGGGGTATCAAAGGTATGCTTTATATAGTCAGTCTTGTCAGTTCATAATTAATTCTTTCCATGAACTGGTTTCATTAGGCAGTGATAATGTACTTTAAGTGTAGTTATAATGTAATTAAAATGTAATTATAATGCGCGTTGCGCGGCCTTTTGATAGATGCTGGAGCGAACGTACCGAAGCTAAGGCAGCTAGCTGATAGTTAACGGCTGCTAAAGCGTCTCCTGCATGTGTGATACACAAAAAATGAGAAAATATGACAAAAAATCATAACATACACTCACATTTGAATGAAAAACTCACGTGCAACGTCAACGTGATAAAGGAGACAGATGGTGAGAACCTTAAATAATCGTGGCGCTATGAATTTTCCGCCCTTGTGCTGCTCAACAATTCTTCACGCCCTATGTTTGGTTTCCATATAATTTGTTTTCAGTGAATTAGGCGAAAAATTGTATTTCAATGAGTTATCTTCGAGGTCACGGAGTTTCACCAGCTCTTCCCATCCATCTATATAGGGAAGTTTTTTTCAGTTTTTTTCTTCGGTAATTAGAACATAATGAGAAGATTTTGCTGATAATTTTCTACTGAATATAGTAACCAATCAAATTACCTACTCAATTTCAAGTCATGTGTCAAATTTCATCCAATCACCGCTGTATTACAGCGATTATTTTTTTCACTTGTCAAAATCTGACATTTTGGTGGTTTTAACCAATAGCAATACATTATTCTAGCCAATCATTCGGTATTTTACTGATAATTCTGCTTCCTCATCGATAATACCTTGTTTACATCGAAACGTCAAAATTTTACTTCGAATTTGTCATTATTGAGAACTAAAAGTGCTTTGAAAAATGAACACAAACCGATTGAGTGCCATCACCCAAGAGAATATTGAACATTCAGGTAATACAAAATTTTAAATTGTTGAAAAAAAATAATCTTCCCAAATACAACTCGCTCTTCAAATTTTATCACATAATTTTTCATTTTCATCACTCAAACTTGTTTATTTGAGGCAAAAACATTCAAACAAACCGAATTTAGATAAAATCCCTCGTCCTAACGTCCAATCGGTTTGTTTTCATATTTTTGCCAAATAAACAAGTTTTCGTGGAAAGAAAAAATTATCGGTAGTAATAACCCAAGGACATTGATAATTGTTCGAAAAAATTTCATGACAGATTTCGAAAGCTTGTTGCTTGGAAACAGACCGACGCCGTAAACGGAGGTCTGTTGCCTACAAGCAACAAGCTTGAGAAAGTTGTCAAACAATTTTTGAGCATTTATCAATGTCCGAGGGTTATTCGGATAGAAAATTTTTTGCTTCAGTATTACAACCAAATCGTGACATTTCGGAATATTGAATATTTGAAACTTCAAAATCGAAATAAATCAATATGTGTCCATAGCAACGTGAAAACAGCCCAAGGTCTGTTATCAGTGTAATGTTGACATGATTGGGTAAAATTGTTCATATGATAAAAAATGAGGAATTTGGATTGGTTCTTGGAACTGTCAAAACATTTTCGATAAAATTTGAAGCACTCGTGGTATTACCTTTGATGATACCCTACATGTGGTGTTTTCAGTTTATTAAAAATTAATTGAACGTCAAACTGACAACTGGATTAAAAATGTCGCGAATATTTGGTATTGCATCTAACGATTCAATTAATTTACCAATTGTACTTTTCACAACTGTAGTTTTGAATAAAAATGGATAACATTTGTTTGATTATAACTAATAAATTATTAAACGTCAGATTGACAATCATCGGGTCTTGATAAATACTCAAAATTTTGTCGTAGAGAATCCTTCAAGCGTGTTGCGGCCTTGGGCTATTATCAAGCAACACGCTTTCAGCATTCTCTATGACAAAATTATCTCGGTATTATCAAGACCCTAGGGGTATCACTACTGAAACTAAACTTCGTCCAATATGCCATCTTGCTGTAGTCGTAGGGGAAATAATGTTTTCAGTACAGTTGGAGAAGAGAAGTGCGTGAATTTTATCACGTATCACACCATCTATGGTGAACCTCTGATTTTTTCAGCTTCCTTCGCGTTTTCCTTTGCCAAAATCCTATAATTATGTTTGTTCACTTGGTCGTTAAAGTGAAATTAGGCCTTAACGAAAATTGGAAGTGAATCAGCAAATTGAGGATCAAGACATGTCAACTTCTTAATATGTTACAATTATTCAATCTTCTTGAAAAAACTGTTTATTCAGTTTCTTGAAGTAGCGTAATTCTGTGGAGTTTCATGTCAGACCATTTATAATTGGATAGTTCTCTTCATTTCCTGAACAATTTACCAATTGGTGCTTGTGTCGCTCTGCATCGGAAGCGTCGATTTCCCAAGTGATAACTTTGGAAAACGCAGTTTGATTTAAGCTCGCTTTGAATAGAGAAAATGGGACATCAATGGAAATATACTGGATATTTTGTACATAACAACTTCAGACCAGAATATTCCTTTGCTTCATAATTTTTTTTGTGCACTTACAAGACCGACGACATTTCAATAATACAATATCCTAACCAGTACGGCTGCTATTTATATTTTGAGCCTTGGCTTACCAAGTGTTTACAGGCGCCATCTGATGTTTCAATTGAAAGTTTGATCTTTTTGACCATAACCGTATTCAGAACGTTTTGTCATTTATGTATAACTTGTGTTCTCTACAGCGAGTTGAAAATTTTGTCTCGGCGAAAAAATGGAATTAACTAGTGAAAATTTTCGTGCGATGATTTTCTACGACTTTTGACGTGGCTTATCTAGACAAGAGTGCATCGATCAACTCACTTAGACTTTTGGCGATGAAGCCCCATCCTCGGCCACTGTTAAACGCTGGTATAACGAATTTAATCGTGGCCGCAGTCACAGTTCGCACGGGGACGAAATTCGTGAAGGTCGTCCAAAATCAGTTGTTCTGCCACAAAACATCGATGCTGTGCACGGAATGATAAAGCAAGATCGACATGTGACATATCGCGAGATAAAGGCATCTTTGGGCATTAGTATGACAAGCATCAATAATATATTGCATGAACATTTATCTGTTGAAAAGATTTGTTCGCGTTGGATCCCGCATAATTTGACAAAAGCTCAAAAAGATGCTCGTGTCAATTGGTGCAAAGAAATGCTCAAGAAATAGAATCGCGATCAAAAGCTGTTTATAACATCTACACAGGTGACGAATCTTGTATCTATGCATATAAGCCCGAAATAAAACAGCAATCCACTGGGTATGGGTCTTCCAAGACGAGCCCAATCCGACAAAAGTGGTTCGTGCGCGAAGCACTTCGAAGCAAATGATCGCCTGTTTCTTCGGAATAATTGGACATGTGACAGTCGTGCCGTTAGAGCAACGTAGAACGGTGAATTCTGAATGGTACACAACCATTTGTTTGCCAGAAGTGCTTCGTGAAATACGAAAAAACAACCAGCAGAGAAGGATCATTCTTCATCATGACAACTCACAACTCACTCATCTCACACATCGGCTGAAACAACCACCTATTTGACTGGCCAAAACGCCAAAACGTCGTCAACCTTCGTACAGCCCTGATTTGGCACCAAATGACTTCTTTTTATTTCCACATATCAATAATGAATTACGTGGCCACCGTTCTTCGGCGCCTGAAGAAGCTGTTGATGCATTCAAAAACCATGTTTTGGAGGTACCTCAATCGGAATGGAAAAAGTGGTTCGAACACATGCAAAAGTGTATTGATCATCATGGAGAATACTTCGAAAAACAATGAAGCCATTTTTAATAGTAAATTACTGTCTCTTCATTATTAGGCTCAAAATGAGGGTAACTGATTTATTTACCAGATTCTGTTCTATCGAATCTCCGCCTCGTACATCTTCCCAGAATTTTAAGTGAATATGGAAATATAAATGGAAGTACTCCACGCTATTTGTATTGAATTGGAAATAACTCTCCACTTCGATCTGCTATGTTTCTCAACCTTTTTATTTATGGTAAATAATTTCGAGAAACTCCAGTCTTTCTTCAAATAATCTAGCAACAAAAATTCTAATAATAGCTTCATTAAGATCTATTCCATTTTTGCCTTTAGCTTGTATTAATCTGACAATTCATTGCACCTTTCTAAATACCAAGCAGTTTGTAGACTTTCATAATCATCTTCAATATTGTTATTTCTTGGTGAACTTCAAATACTGTGGTGAAAGTGATAGTAAATACGTCATATGACCATGCAGCGAAGCCGGAGTATTAATCTTACTTAACAATTTACTGGGTGAAAGGTGAAGGTTACGATTAAGAAAGTTTCGATATTGAAAATTGAAGTAAACAGCTGTATTGAGCTAGGTTATGGTATATCGGTTGGCGCCTGAAGGGGCCGAACGTTTCATTGAAATAATAATTAATTATACGCCCGTGAAAATGGATCCATTTATTTTGGAGAAATTTCGACTACTGGTGTTGAGTTGAATTAACTTTCTAACGAGTAGATACAAAATATTTATTGAGGATTATACAGAAGGTATATATTCAGGAAAATGTACAGGGTGGCAAAAATCGAACATATTTTTAAGAAAAAAAAAATGATTAATTAGCTATTTGTGCAACGAGAAGAAATCAGCTAGTTACGAAATAGTAGTTTACCTACTACCAATACGTAATATCAAGCAGTGATATGAGTTTCGTAATGGGATAATTTACCGCATTAGTGCGGTAAAGTATATATTCCTATATTCTTTTTCGTATCTATTGCGGGATAGGGTTTGTATTGCGTTATTTGCACCAAGTTCTATATCACACACACACAACCTTGATGAGCCCGTCCGACCCAGGATGTTCCTCTTTAAGCGAGGTACATCTCCGGGGAGGACTTCCACCACTTCCCCCCATCTTATCCGATGGGTCTCATCATCGTAGTTCGCGTTTAGGCGTACAGCTCGTTCCTAGCTAAAAGGGCCAGCAGCTGGGGGCGAGCCGTCTTCTCTTTGGCCGTGTAACCTCGGTGGTTTTTTCTTCGGAGGTCTTCCGTTGTGTCTGTGTCTTCCGTTGTGTGTGTTTGCGCTGCCTCTACAAGTGCGTCCTCAGCCGGCACTTTCGGCTGAAAACACCCTTATAGAGTGTGTCTTTTTTTCTTTCGATCTCCTACAAGCGACTTTAAGCCATTAGCTGAGCTAATAGCTTTGTCACATGTTCGAGGATCTGTTGTTTTGTTGTTGTCGTCGTTGTTGTTTTCTTGTTAGCTGCGGCTTGGGCGTAGCTGACTCCTGTCTTCTTTACTGCTGTTGCTGTGGTCCTTGCTGTTGCCGGGTGTTCTCCCTGGCAGTTTGCGCAGGTGACCGGCTTGGTATTCGGTCGTGGACAGTGTTGGATTGGTGTGGTCCTCCGCACTTCACGCATTTCGTGTTTACGTTACACGTCGTCTGTCCGTGGTGGAAGCCTTGGCAGATGTAGCACTGCGTCGGCCCTTTTCCTCTTCTTTGTTCTTCCCACCTGATCCTCACGTTCTGGATGTGTTGGATTTTCCGGATTCTTCCTTTTTCTTCAGGCTTCAGCTCCACCAGATAGATGGGTAGCGGTCTTCTCTCTCCGAATCTGGAATGAAGTTGGGTTAGTCGTTTTATACTTACCCCTTGTCTCTCGATTTCTTCCTTAATTTCCTTGGTGTCCTCGCAGTGCGTTAGTCCTCGGATGACGATCCTTGCCATACTTTCTTCTTGTGGCATCTACGTATGCCACTCTACTTCTTTTATTTCTTCTTTCAGGTACCTTGTGAGGTTCCTGTGGTCCTCTGGTCCGTCGCAGGGTATTTTCACTCCGAGTCTTTCCCGGATTGTTATGTACCTCGTCTTTATGTTCCGTCTTTCGATTTCTTTTCTTACGGAGCTCCAATGGTGGATGCTCCGCAGAATGATGGGTGGTGGTCGGTGCGTCGTCGTTGTCTTCTTATCTTCGCTGATGGCCTCGTCCATCATCGCTTCCTCGTTGGCTGTCCTTCGGGCGGCGGCTTCTTTTTTTTGTATTTCTCTGATGGATATCACTTTCGTGAAATCCATCTCCTTTTCTTCACTGTCTTCGTCTTTTCTTGGGGATTCTGTCCTCCGGGACGCTTTTTGATCGGCTTCGGCTTCTCGTCTCCTCTTGCATTCCTGCCATCGCCTTTGCCATGTTCTCCGTGGCTTTTCTCAGGCCTGTCATTTCCTCTTCCATGCGCTGGATGGTTTTCCTCATCTCTTCTGCGGCTTCTTCCGCTCCTTTTTCGGCGTGGTTCCTTTCATCTCGGAGTATCTGCCTTAATTCCATTTCTCTCAGCATTTTCGAGCTTTTTTCCTGCAATTTCGTGGCTTCTTCCTGTTGCTTTGTGCTTTCACGCACCACCCTTTTTGCGTTCTTCATGGCTCTTTTTGCCTCGTTGTCTTCGCTGTCTGAGTCCGATGTTGTTTTCATTGTCCTCCTTGTCCTTTTGCTAGCTTGGCTGCTAGCACGACTGTCGTTCTTCTTTTTGGGTGGCATCTTAATAGTTCCTGTTCTCCACAGGTCCTAAAACATACAAAACATTTATCAAATCCGGACTTAAGAAATAAAAATATTTTTCAAGACTTTCATAAATAGAAAATAAGTGTTAAAAAACACTATTTGCGTTTAAAACGTTGTTTTCGTCGTCTGATTAGCTTTCGCCGGTTCGGCTGATAAAAATCAGCCTCCGTCCGATCGCTTTCTCAAAATCTGCTTCGCTTGCTTCTGAGTATTCAAGACACGTCCTTCCTACTCGGCTGCTCGCTAACCTCTTACTTTTTACTCTGTTCACTCTGTTCTATATCAGGATCCACACTTCCATAGTCGGAACTCATGTCGATACAATTATACCAAACTGAAGTGAACGCGTCAAAATTGACTTTAAGTAGTTAAGAGTCGAAATCATAACTCGGATATTTTGTATTTTTAGCAACAAATTCACTTTTGAAGTATCATTACAGCTTTCTGTAATATTGTGGTATTTAATAAAGCGCGTTAACATTAGATATCGCAGAATAATAATCATTTCAACGCTTTATGAGTAATGCAAAATATTTTTTAAAGACAATAACCATTCAACTAAGAAGCAACAACTACTTCCCAGGCCATATTCACCGACGGATATTGGATTACACTTCAAAGTCAAACGGGGACTCTATCCCCGACCACCAGTTTGGTTTTCGCTAAGAACATGACACTATAGAGCGAATCTATAAACTTGTAGAGAATATAAATTCAACCTTTGAACAAAAGCAAACTGCACAGGCGTCTTCTTGGACGTCTGACAATTTTTAATCGGGTTTGGCATTACGGGCTTCAGTTCAAAATTGAGAAGACTTTTCCAGTATACCATTATAAATTCATCAAATCATATCTGGGAAATAGATACTTATTTGTAGAGCATGGTGAAGACGTAACACCGTTGTACGTAATACATGCCGGTGTCCAGCATGAGTTTTATCAACTAGAATAAGTTTAATACTTGATATTTCCTGGGCATGTCAAAAAGATAACCGAATCCGTTTCACTTTGGATAATTGCCATTTATCGGTAGTAGATAGAGACGGTGAATCTCATAGATTGAGAAGCTTCAAAATTATAAAGAAAAACGCCTGATAGTAGGTGGTTCGCACCGTAGACCTACTGCTAGCTGTCGATGTCAAATAACAATCGAGAGCACGTTGTTAAATTTTAGACTAACCTAGTAAAATATCAACTTATAAAATGGGTGAAACTAATAAACACAAATGGTCTCAGCTATGGGTTAAAATTCTCTTCAATGCTAAAAAGGTAACTAGACTAGTTTATAGAATCGATTCCAAGAGTATACTTTTGGATTACACTGAGAGATTAGTATTGAAAGCTATTATCTAAAAAGTTTACAAAAGCTGTAGTCCCAAAAGGTTACATTAATTTTTAGGGAGGTATGGGAAGTTTCAACTTCCTTCCGATTTGGGCGATATAACCAATAGTCTCTGCAAATGTTGTCTTCAATCTATACTGTCCCAACGAACAGCAAACACAGGACAGATAGTGATAAATGGGAATGGTCTTATTTGCAAGGTTCCAGGTGGTGTGTAGTCAGAACGATCAATTTAGTTAAGTTACCTCGTATAATTTCGATAATATTCGATTATACATAAGGTAGCTCTACCAATCAAAAATTTCACAAGTGGTTATACATAGAGTAGCTCTACCAATTGAAAATTTTAGAACATTTCAATTTCCATGGTATCCACATCGACATCAATATTCTGACGTTCATCAAAAATTAGTCGATTTGGATTGTGAATTCCATTGTACCAATTTGTATCTTAATTAATAAATTGTGTATATTTACTCAATAAATAATCGTATCAAATACAATACGTTCTTCAAAATAAATACAGTTATACACCTCAAACTTCCTGCATAATTACAAATCGTGTCAGTCTGGAAGAATAATCCTCCCGCTTGGCGGGCGGATTATTTAAACTGTCGAACTGACACTCTTTGTAATTATGCAACAAGTTATCGATGTATAACCTGATTATTTTGAAGTACTTATAGTATTACTACTGAAAATTTTTTTTTTCTACTACCGTGCGCTTTAACCCACTTTCCCGCACGCATTTTAGCTTTGAAAGTGTCACTTTCCCGCACTAGTGCGGGAAAGTAAAATTATGCAAATTTTGACCTTATTAGATAGTTTTTTACTTCGAAAGTTATAACTATTCTTACACCAGGTGAATAAATAGTCCATCAAATAAAATCAACATGTTTTCCAGCTTTTTGTTGCATTTTTAATTTTCTGAAAATATAAAATAATGAAAATATTTTGATATAACCTTGTGAATTCTTTAAAGTAGTGTCACAAAACAACTATCAAACCACCCGGGTTTGATATAAGAAAAATATATCAAATGGAATTCTTTCATCTACAAATGACTTAAAATTGTTGCCGTCACCCTCATCGTCATCTTTATGTGACCTGCAAACGATGCCATCCTCATCAACGTCATTCACTCACCAGTTAACACCAAACAACTCTACTGGACCGGCAATTTTTAGTAATTCACAGAATGCAACAAATTGTGTTTCTAATATTAATATTTATAATAATAATTGATAATAATAATAATAATAGTTTTTGGTCTAAGTTTTTTATACTATGTATGTTAAAATAAAATAAATTTTGAAAAATGAGTTGATATACTTTTTTGTATATACGGTCGTAGAAAAAATAATGTTCCTAACTCATGCGTAAAGTGTCTTTCCCGCCCTTGACCGCTTGCCCGAACTCCGCTTCGCGTCGTTCGGGTCAACTGCAGTCGCGTGCGGGAAAGTATCACTTTCCGCACTAGTTAGGAAAACAACTATTTTTAAAACAAAGATCTCAATTTTCACATTCCCCTGAAAAACAAGATGTTACTGTTGAATAGTGAAGGAACATAATATGTTGTCTTCTAGCTTTTTGGTAGTGCTTCTATATTTCCATACGAACTATTATGCGGTACCATAATATGATCCAGAGTTCCGAGTTGTGGGAAATTATGCATTATATATACAGGGTGTACCAATCTTACGACAAACTTCGGTATATGAGATATTTTGAGAGATATCAAAAAATGTTATCAACAAAAATAGTACATGTGCTGAAGGTCCATATTTTGAAATTATATCGAATTATACAGAGTGCTGCATAACTCCGTTACAAACCAAACATATGATTTTTCATATGGGAACCCCTGTATATTATACCGAATTCGGATTGGTTACATTTTTTTAAGCTTTTGATAAAAAGTTTTGACACGTTATACAGAGTCCTTCAAAAGATATGGACACGTTTATGTGAAAATCGTAGGTAAATCAACGCTCTGTAGCTTGTTGTACGTTGAAGAAAAAAAATGTATTTTGCCCAACAGAGTTTCGTAACATGATGCAATATCTCCGTATCCTATCAAATTTCAATTACATTCTTTCTTATATACAGGGTGAACGGAAACTCGAACCTGTCATTTTCTTCCTTCTTCCAAATGGAACACCCTGTATTTTATAGCAAAAATAGAATCTTCGATTATGTAACTTCAATTTTTGTCAAGCATTCCCTATACCCCAAGTATATAATAACAGAGTTATCTGGTAATATTTATTGTGAACTATTATTATTGACCTATTATGTGAAAGCAATAAACGTTGTATGTAACAAAAAATCCCAATTAATGATAAATTTCAATAAATAATTCATTCTAAACAAAACTAGCTACCAAAAGTATAATCCTAACCGTAATATTAAGCTGAAGGTTCTAAGTGTTCACCATTAACATCAATGCAATGCTGTAAGAGGGGGCCCAACTGATTGGCCAGCTCGGTCACCCGATTTAACAAAAGTATATTTATTTTTTTTTGGTCTTGTGAGGAATAAGTTTATAAAATCCCTGGCTATTAGATATAATATAAAAGAAATAATTAGTGCGGCATTTCGATCTGCTAACGTTAATATGCTGAGAAATGTTAGTCAATCATTTGAACTATTCTGCAGCATTTCATTGATGTTAACGGTGAACATTTTGAACCTTTAGTTTAATATTACGGTTATATTTATATTATATTACGAATATTACAAAACTCTGTTTGGCAAAATACATTTTTTTTCTTCAACGTACAACAAGCTACAGATCTTTGATTTACCTACGATTTTCACATAAGCGTGTCCACATCTTTTGAAGGACTCTGTATAACGTGGCAAAACCTTATATCAAAAGCTTCAAAAAAATGTAACCAATCCGAATTCGGTATAATATACAGGGGTTCCCATGTGAAAATCATATGTTTGGTTTGTAACGAAGTTATGCAGCACTCTGTATAGTTCGATATTATTTCAAAATATGGACATTCAACACATCTACTATTTTTGTGTATAACATTTTTTGATATCTCTTAAAATAACCCATATACCGAAGTTTGTCGTAAGGTTGGTACACCCTGTATATACATACATTATAAGTGCAATGAAATGTTTGAGTTGTGTCGTATAATGGTTTACCAATTATTCCTATAAATCTGTGGTGACACTCACTGAGACCTGAAAGATCTACTGTGCTCAATATACTACCTACAATACCCATTAATACATACATATTATTAATATTTAATATTTGATTAGATCGTTGGAATATTTTCACTTTTATCAAGTTTAAAACGGCTAAAATCGCGTGGTACCTTATTTATCAACAATATACATCAAAACAAACAAATTAAAGATGATTTCACCTTCTTAAAAATAACTTTATTCAAACTTCAGAAAGTGAAATTTCACTTTCACAATATATACAATGCACTCACTGTCTGCTGTAATATATCAAATGACGGTCAGACAAAAGTTATTTACTGACCAATTTCAGTGGCGTCACATGCTACTAATTTGTAACGTAAATACTAATTAAAGATTTAAAACTTTCAATTTTATCGTATGCGACCTCAAATATTCAAGTACTTTACGTAATGATTAATGAGGAAGATATATACAGAGTGTTTCACGATATTTGCTCAATACGATCACTGCTAAATAACAGGACAAATTTTTTTTTTGTTTAATGACTTAATGTATGTTTTGTCTCTGTGACCAAATTACCATTGCTTCCTTTTTTGTTGAAACTTAGTTGAAACTCTCTCACTAATCTTATTTATTTCATAAAGTGCAAAATATGTTGGAATTTCAAAAAAGTGAGGAGAAGAATTTTGTTTTACTTGGTCTAGCTTGCAGAGAGGTTATTGCCTATAACATTATGATATACACTTGAGTGTTCTGGAATAATCAAAGCAAGACCAATACCAAGACGCGGATAGTTTTGGTCTTGCCCAAATTGTCCGGACTTAGTCTTGGTCTTGCTTTAAGTCTTTGTCTTGTTCATTTGCAATCAATTATCAACTAGCAAAATTCTATTTTATTACTATCCCGTGGAAGTGAGAAGTAAAAATATTCGAGTGATTTCATGACGATTCATTCATTCTCAGTATTAAATGATCATTCTTCAGCAAAATAAAATTAACATTCTGTAGTGATTTGGGTGGAAGTATATCAGACTATATTGAGTGCAGTAATTAGTAATTCTCACTTGAATGGGGTATTTGATAAGATGGTACTCTCCTACTGACGAAGTAGCTCTTCTCAACACAGATAAAACATATTATATAGTAACGTTCTGAGAATAACTATTAAATGAAATGGTAAATTATGTTATGGATATAAAAGTATTATGCATCAATTGAATAAAATTTGTCGTATTCCTGATATTACATCTAATTACCTTCCTAAATTATTGTGATGCAGTTGAAGATACCGCAAATACTTTGGGCCTTATTGAAACCATCAAATCTACAAATTGCTACTGAAAACAAAATGTTTGGCTTGGCAATTGAAATCAAGAGAAGGATAAAACTGAAAGGAGTGCCGCTACAAAAAAATTCACGCACCCAATTTTATTTTTGGCAAAAACAGACAAGTCTCAGGAACAGCATTATCGATAAACTTGCTAATTGTCACAACGTGAGAGAATTTCAGACTAATGTTCAACTACACCGCGTAAATTAACGTTCAAATACAACACTATCCATTCATTACCATTTACCCGTCGTTGCACAACTTTCCTACATCGGTAGATGGGATAGTATTTGCGTTATGTCAATGTTAAAATGGCAGAGCTTCAATGCAAGATGGGATTAGCTGCGAATTGATCAAAAATCTACCACAGAACTGGATTCTTCATAAATGTTACCTTTTTAATAATATACTTGAGTCAGAGGTTATCCCAGATTTGGTAAAAAGTAATTATGATTATGCTTCATCAAAAAGTCACCACTAATGACCCAACCAATTATAGAATTATAGGGGTATCTCTCTGGTCAACTGTTTCACCAAAGTATCAACTTCAGTTATTTTAAATAGACTGTATATGATCCAATGCCAACAAACTTCTCCCAGAAAGTTAAGGTGGATTCAGAAAAAATAGGAGCTGTCAGGATCACATATTCACGTTAACTTAGGTCATACATTCGAAACTCAGATTAAAAGATGAAAGGGTGATTGCTGATGGGTGACTCAGGTATTAGAGCTCTAATAATACCAAAGTCTATATATTCCAATAAGTCCGGTCACTCCTTTGTTCGTCGGAAAACGCCGGCATTTTTTGCGGGGAGTCGTAAATCATGTGCGACACCTGTTTTTGCTAGTAATTTGGTAGTATACGAGGTGAATTCATTTGTGAAGGAATTTACCGGGTGCAATTAGAAAACATGTTGACTTTATTCTTGTTTTCAAAAATATTGGCAATTTATATAAATTATATTATTGCTACGTAACTTTTTAGAAATTTTGTTTTAACCGAGGAATGGAATGGAAAAAATCATAAACATAGACTTCAATAACGTATATCCGAGCGTATATCTGATAATACTCAATAACTAATACAGAATGATCAGCGAATGAACATTTGTGTTGATATAATCATTATAAAAGAAATAACACAGTTTAACATCTACTTGGGACAAAACGAATACAAATGAACAATTATATAGGTCAAGTCCATTTGGAGTGTACTCTGTAGCGTTGTATTGAATAAATAAATAAAAATAATGAAATATTAACAAACAAATAAGTATTATGTACATTCTTGAAAATTAATAAATACTTGAATAGTTATAAATTTCTCAAGATTTTCAATTTGGGATGTTCTTTATTCTTTCTAAAGGTACTTAGTGAGGAATTTGCAAATTTCAGTGTATAATAGATTCGCACCCTTGCATATAAGGACAGCAGGTATTCCCATGGGAAGTTTGAGCAAGGATGCGAAAATGCGATAGTAGACAACTTGGTCTTCAAGTTCATTCCTTTTCCTACATCATCCTGCACACATGAATCATTGAAATTTTCAGTGAATATATTTTCTAAAGAAATCAGATATTCACTGAAAATTTTTGGAGGAACTGTCAATCCTCCAAACCGTCCCTGCTTACAACCTTCATAGACTTTTTTTTCGCAGAATGATAATGATTGGTCACAACCTTCCTTATTGCAAAAGTTTAGGCAAATATCGCATTTGTCTTCAACAAAACACTTTTGCAAAAAATATCCACCCACATAAACCAGGGCATTTCCTTCTTCTGTGAACAAATCCTGATAGTCTTTACTTTTTATGTCCAATATTGGCTGACCATTTTTTTCCTTGGCCGTCGTAAACAATGATCCTCCCTTTTTTAATAAATCTGACGTTCGCACAAATTAAAATTCAAGATCACTTTCTTGGGCGCACCCGATACAACGCTCTGCTACACCACCGTGTAAGTCAAACAGAACTGAAGAATCAATAAATCCCACATCAGATGTGGGTTTTGCCGGTGAGACCGGGTGTCGGCAGGAGGGGGATTCTCGCGTCGTCCAGAAAGTGGCCGGACTTATTGGAATATATAGACTTTGATAATACGAATACTGGAAAAAATATATTATCATGACTTTTTAAAGTTCGAGTCGACCATATAGGTTCACGTAGTTTTGTAGTTGCTGGAAGGGTTCTACACTACATTTCATTTTCCTTCTTTGTATCAGACAAAAAGTACTTTTTCATGGACAGTGGTCATTTGTGTCTAAATATATACAGGGTGTTTTCAAATGACACTTATAACGTTTGTATGCAGATACCTCTCGTGATATTGTACAAAGTGATATGAGGATTGAGGGGTCCAGCCTATTTACTTCTCGAAATATGGGGTGTTGAAGTTATGAAAATTTAAATGTTTCAATTTGATAACTTCAAAATGTGTAAATGAATTGATTTGACATTTGGCAGGTTTTCTTAAATGTAGAAAGGCATATTTTGATGACAATTTAATTCATGTATAAAAAATCGCATATGCCACAGTGCAATTGTCACTTCGACAGTGGCAAAAGTTAGCTTTAACTTTTACAGCGACAAATACACTAGTGGTTTTTTCACTTATTCATTTGTTCATCAATATCACTGTTCCTAGTATGAATTTCAATAACTGCGTTTTTAATAATTGTACATTAAAATGAATATGTGTTTATTTTTAATGTTTTATAAATAAAGTTTGCATTGATATGTTTCCAAATTTCTTATTCATTAAATTGTCCTGCCGAATTACACTCGAGGTTTGTATTAATATTGGGTGAATTTGTGTTGTTCAAATTCTAAACTGTTTCCTTTAGCAATTTGAATCGAATAACTGTCAACCTAAAAACACTCCACCTTCGGTGTCGTGTTTTTAATAGTTGAAGTTATTCTCGTCAAATTGCTAGGAACCAGTTTCTCATTAAACAACCCAAATTTACACGATAAAATACAATCCACTTTTGCAATTATAAGTGGAAAAACATTTTCAAATTCTTGATCCAGTGGTGTACATTTGGAAGAATATGTCACCTTTTCCCGACAATTTCTTACGCCAGTGGCATTTGAAGCAATTTTCATTTAATTTTGTATTCCTCAATGGTTTTCACATGAAAAACGCATAATCTTCACTCATCCAAAAATTTGTAGTTCTCGATATATTTGATGTTTTTATGAAGTCTTCAAGATTATTTTTCCCAATAGGCAATGGAATAAAACATAATATTTTTATTGTTTTTTTTTTCGATAACTACCAAACTACTAGTAATGGCTGGAAAATGTGATAGGAACTAATTTATAAACTAGCAATGCATCTAAAACATTTAGAAAAGATTGTTGGGAATACTTGTCCAAACTTGTGAATTATTGACACAGGAATTAAGCAGCCAATAAATCACAAGAGATGTTTAAAATTTGGTTCATTCACATTCATACGTAATTTGAACGTTTACCATTGGAAATCGTATACTCTGAGAATACTGGCGATTACCGGAAATAATTGCTGTGGCTGCATGAATTCTTCCTTTGGTTATAAAATTACATGTTTGGACAAATAATATTTTCAACAATCTTCTTCGAATGTTTTGGATGCATTGCTGTTTTCTGAATTAGTTTCTGTTAGATATTCTAACCATTAGTAGTCTAGGAGTTATTGTGAAATACGCAAACAATAGTTATTTATGTAGCGGAGCACGGTAATTACTCCAAAGTTTTTGCTCGTAATACATACAACATTTTTTCTGCAATCACTTAATAATTGTAACTATTAAAAACAAATATAAAGTAGAATTCATAAAAACTTTCAAAATCTGTCAGTTTGAATATGTTTTAAACTTTTATATCTGTCACTGTCAATACAATTGTGTTTGTAGTATTGGTTGTTATGGACAACGAGTGTTTTGCCATTTTTTAACTCTCCTAACTCTCCTCAAGGAACGTCATCTTTTCGTTGTCAATGGCAAAAAAAAGGCTATTTTTTAAAGTGATTGTAGAAAAAAAACATTTTTTTCATTTACTTATTTTTCTCGTGAAAACCAGAATTGAATAGAAATTGCTTCAAATACCAGTGGCGTAGAAAATGGTGGGGAAAAGGTGACATATTCTTCCAAATCAGCAATTAAAAAAAATGTATATTAAAATATCCCTTTTACATTCAAAAACAACCTGCCAAATGTCAAATCAATTCATTCATCCATTTCAAGATTATCAACTAAAAAGATTCAGATAACTGGTTCATAACTTCTTCAACACCCCGTATGTCGAAAAGTATGTAGGCTGGACCCCTCAATCCTCATATCATTTGGTCCAATTTTACGAGAGGTATCTCCATGCAAACGCTATAAGTGTCATTTGAAAACACCCTGTATAACTCGACTGCTGCCCTCAGATTATTTTGTACGACTGGAAACCGGAGTAAATCATATGTCCCATTTGATATTAAACCACTGTATCAATTTCCTGGTGGAACTCCTTTGTAAGAGCAATGACAGATATCCTAAGATCTGTTTACTTCAACTAATTCAGTTAGCAAATTATTGTAACAGTAAGTTTCACTAGGTAGCTCAAGTTAATTCATTGTTCAACTCTGCTGGTTGTGATATAATCAATAATCTCACATAATAAGGATTATCGAAGGTAATATCCCGAGACCATGACAAATGGCCGACTATTATTTTCTCAGTAATTCTATCGGAAGTAACTTGTACTTTGACAATTTGATGAGACCATATGAACATTAATAATCTTCAGCTCTCGGGAGCTATTCTTTGATTATTAATGTCTTTATGGTCGAGTTAATTTGTCTCAAAATACAAGTAACTGAGGACGAACTGGAAAAAAATGATATTTTCATAGTGAAGTGATATTCAGGAGAGTTGTTTTGATATCGTATTGATAGTTCAGTCAGTCAAGACAATCAATTGATTATAATTCCAAAAGTTTTTAAATTTTGACGTAAGGTCGGGAATGGTATAAAAACAAACTATGAAATTTTGCAGCCTTGTCCGAAGTCCGGAACATTGTTAAAATTGCAATTAAATTGATTTTTGCTGTGTGGTCGTGAAAAAAATTCCAAAAGTTCTGCAAACTTGGGAAAGTTTTCGATATAATATTTCATATCACGTATTACATTTGCAACCAATCTAAGTGTACGGAACATTTTTTGTTATTGAAAATTAATGTTTTTTCTTATTAAACTGAATGAAAACGTTCCAAAAGTTCTGCAAATTTGACAGATCTATCGGAAAAATGTACCGAACGATTGTATAAATTTGCAACCTTTCACGTTGACCGGAACATAATTATTTATAATTTTTTTCAATTCGTGGTCATTTTTTCGAGCAAGGCGGACTCGGAATGATTACAAAAATTTTGAAACTTGGTTGCAAACTTTGAAAACATCTATTCTGAAGCATTTACAAATTTGCAACCTCATACGCGATCCGGAACTTTTGCAATTTTCTTGAAGGTGAAAAAATAATAAAATTACATTTTTGCAAATTGCAAAAGTTCCGGATCGCGTATGAGGTTGCAAATTTGAAAATGCATCAGAATAGATGTTTTCAAAGTTTGCAACCAAGTTTCAAAACTTTTGTAATTATTCCGAGACCACCTTGCTCGAAAAAATGACCACGAATTGAAAAAAATTATAAATAAACATGTTCCGGTCAACGTAAAAGGTTGCAAATTTATACAATCGTTCGGTTCATTTTTCCGATAGATCTGTCAAATTTGCAGAACTTTTGGAACATTTTCATTCAGTTTAATAAGAAAAAACATTTATTTTTAATAACAAAAAATGTTCCGTACACTTAGATTGGTTGCAAATTTAATACGTGATATGAAATATTATATCGAAAACTTCCCCAAGTTTGCAGAACTTTTGAAATTTTTTTCACGACCATACAGCAAAAATTAATTTAATTGCAATTTTAACAATGTTCCGGACTTCGGACAAGGTTGCAAAATGAGATTTATTGTCGTCTCAATGTACCATTCACTTGACCGAAGTTTGGAAACTTTTGGAATTATAGTTAAATTTTCGATTTCGAATGTCAATAATGACTGGAGTACGATCATTAGAATATTGAACTGTACTACATATAGACCAGGGTCGATAATTTTTTAAACAAAACAAAATAATAGTAGGATAATACGCATTAGAAAAGGAGGGAAATATGATATAATTGGAGAAAAAAATAAATTTCGGGCAACCCGAGTTCGGGAAGAGGGTGAGTTTTTAAGAGTAAGAAATGGTTTATCTCGATTTCCTACGGGAAAAAGTTTAACGGCAAAGTTGTGAGTTATAAAAAGCTTTACAATTTTTATATTCACAATTCTCACACATTACCTCAAAATTTATATGAAAACTCAAATAACCAAGTTTTTGGTTTTTTATTTTCATCTTTTCCAAAAAAAATATTTTTTTCACAAAATTTCGTGGAAGCTCACCTTATTATGTTCCAAATACACTGTAATTTATTTAATTTGAAATACTTTTTTTTTCAGCCTATTTTGACTTAATTCCAAAAAAACACCCTAACTTTCAATCGAAAGTTCTCGCGTCAAAATATCACCTTTTTTCAAAAAGTCGGTGGGCTTTTTGTTCGTTGAAATCTCTACTTCCTGATAGTCTGGAAAAAAATATACATCTCCATGACCTAAATGTTCTCAGAAAATGCAAAAAATGAAAAAAGCTCAATTTCATCGAAAAATTGTGATAGCTGCAATCTTTTCGAGTTAAAAAGTTTATTCATTGAATTCGAATTACATTCATCATAAAAAATCTCAGAAAATGTGAATATACATGTGAATCGTACTATTGAATTTAGATAGCTTATTTTGATTAAGTACATTATGATAATTTTAAAAACGCCGTATGTCACTCAGGTATATAAATTATTTTAGAACAACAATAAATAGGCATCAACAAATATTATTTAAAGAAGATTCTACAACTTTTTCAAAATATTGTAGATGTCTTACTAAATAAATAACTTCATTATAGCTTATTTGTTTGTTAATTATAGTAGTGTATTTCGATTTGCAATCTTTTCGTTTATCAATGTTACATGGAATCTTACGTTTTTTGAGAATTGAAGTGTAAATTCTAATAAATAGCTCAAAACTGTCAATAGTGATTGAGAAAAAAACTTCGAATTTGAGTTTTTTTCAGTTTTTGCATTTTCTGAGAACATTTACCATGGAGATGTATATTTTTTTCCAGACTAACAGAAAGTAGAGATTTCAACGAACAAAAAGCCAACCGACATTTAAAAAAAAGCTGATATTTTGACGCGAGAATACTCGATTGAAAATTAGGGTGCTTTTTTGATGATAAGTCAAAATAAGGTGAACACATAAATATTTCAAATCAAATACATTACCGTGTATTTGGGACATAATAAGGTGAGTTTCCACGAAATTTCGTGGAAAAAATATATTTTCAAAAAGGATGAAAATAAAAAACCAAAAACTTTTGAGGTTATGTGTGAAAATTATAAACACAAAAGTTGTAGAGCTTTTTATTACTCACAACTTAGCAATATAACTTTTTTCCGTAGGACTTGTAGTTTCACCAAAAATCGAGATAAACCATTTTTTACCCTTAAAAACTCACCCCCTCCCACTTCCCGAACTCGGATCGCCCGTAATTCATTTTTCACTTCAATTATATCATATTTCCCTCCTTTTCTTATGGGTTTTATCCTACTTTTATTTTTTTTCCAGTTCTTACCATTTTTGAAGGCTTCGGCACTGGTCTAATAGTGAAATTTCAGTAAAATCGGAGCAGTTAACTTGAAAAAACTGATACATTTGACATTTATGACATATTCCTATATACCTACAATATAATTACAATCCATTCCACATGCCCATATAGATAACGATTCACATCCACCAATTTTTTATACCACTCTGCCAGAACAAACTTGAGCTTTTTTTTAAATTTTCTCATGGAAATTCCCATGTTATCGCCATGTCCCAGAACTGTCCTAGCATATTTACTAGTATTCATAATAATCAATATATGAACATTTTCTTTTGCATAGTGGACGAGAAAAGTGTGCGAACGAAAAATACTTGCCTATGAAAATAGTACATTTTTCATACGAAAATTAGTAAGTGGTAGTTTTTGTGAAGATCGACGAGAACTTGTAATATGTTACGCTAATGTCAGTTCGCAGACTCGACTATAATAGACAGCTTTTCGTCATTGGTACATAAATAACTAGGTATATCTTTTTAGATCCATAAAAACAAATAGATACAATTAATACCTATCAAATGATCACAATAAATTTAATTGAAAGTGCTATACCAGAAGTGAACAGCAGCTTTGTTGAGTTGAATATAAACCCTTTTGTATTATAAAATTCCTGGATTCTACGTGAAATCTCCTGAACCTGAATATTTTTCGAGATATTATCTTTTTCGATGGAAAGGACAGATACGTTGGAAGTAGGTAGTATATTCAAAAAACTGCCGATTGAACTGGAAAATGATTCTATACTAATGGAAATCGCGGAATAATAATTATTTCAACGCTTCATAAGTTTTGAGAAATATTTTCCAAAGGCGGTGACCGTTCGACTAAGAAGCAACAACGACTTCCCATGCTATAGGTACCGACGTATATTGAATTAAACTTAAAAGTCAAACGGGGTTAATATATCCACAAGATATTTAACATCAACCATTCTGGTTTGCAATTGGATTGGACAACATAACTTGTAGACCAGTTTCGACGTATTTGCGCCCTATTACTACAAGGTATGTGTTCTCCGTCCGAGAGCTCTAAAAGCTCAAACACGGACTGAAGAAGTCACCAACATCACAATTAATACATGTCTTCTAGTATGTGTGAAAGACAATAGCGCGACATCTTCACCCCCAACTATGCCAACCAAAGTTCGGAAAGTCTGACAACAAACCACGTGGGTTCAAAACAATGAAGTATTATTATTTTTTATGATTATTGTCGTGTTTGAAAAAATATTTTTCAAAATCTATTGAGCGTTAAAATAATTATTATTCTGCGGTATCTATTTGTAACGCGCTTTAGTGAATACAACACTATTATAGGGAACTGTAATAATACTTTATTGATTAAATTTTATGCTTATGTTAGTTCATAATAAATTGAAAATTATTGAGTACCCCACTTGATTTGCAATGAGACGTGTTTTTTAGACTGCTGCTCACTTTATTTTGTAATTTTTAATCTCTAATCCCAATTTAGTTCAGTAGAATTCCCAATCTGGCCCCCCTTTCCGCTAACATCTTTGATAGTTGATCAACATGCTTCGCTCCAAGATTGTGGTATAGCACGGGGAGATACTATAATAAATTAATTATTGTCAACCCTTGATGAATATCCCTTTTGCGGACATAATGGGTGGTATGAATGAAAATGAGCATTCAGTTTACACTTGAAAATTTGGAGAAAAACTTACTCCACGTGGTATGGATAAAAACCAGAAGCAGATACTTCGCTCAAGTATAGGTATCTTTATGTACCTACTTATGGATAAAATTGTGTTCATGCTATGTAGGATGGAAGAATACTACATAATTTTGGAGTCTGATAGTCACCAGACTCCAGCTTGACAGTGGTAGAGCTACGGCTCAGTTCGTGCTTAATTTGCGTTCAACAAAATATTATAAACCTAGACGAAGTAGTAATATGATAGTGACTTTAAAACATTATTGAATAAAATTTTTGGTGGCTATCAAATAACTCTTTTGGTGTGAAATCAGAAGAAACAAGAGGTCGTGCTATATGTAGCACTGATGAAATGAAAAGAAGGTAGAACGTGTCGCGGGACACACGGTAGGAACTTCAGTTCCTTTTAAACAAAAATTATGTAATACATTTGACGTTACAGGTAAACGATTTGCTTATTCTTTGGTGGTAGAGTAGTAAGCATACCAGACTCTCACGCGGTAGACCCGGGCTCGATTCCCCTTGAGGAAGTTTTTTTTTTAGTGTTAATTTTATTTTTAAATGATTATTCCGCTTGATATAACGACAACAGGTAGACGTTTGAAATATTTAGCAGAATATTCATCATTATAGAAAATGGTACGGTACCCTTCATGAGGGAGTCCGACTGGCAACATCTACTTATAACAGCATCGTATATTTAAAAAGGGAAACCGTAGCATTATACAAATTGGACATTCAATAACTGTACGTTTACCACACAAAAATGTGTGGAAACATAAAATTGAATTGTTAAATTTTCAATTTGAAGTTATATTACAGTTTATAGAAATTTTTATTTTCTAGATTTTTTCTTAAGTGGGTCGTAGAAAAAATATGATGTTCGACTCGTGTGGATTGTCCATATTGCACTTGAACGATTGAGCACTCCACCAACGGCGTCGTGCTCAAACTTTGTCCTCGTGCGATATGGCCATCATATCCACACTAGTTGCACAAACTACTATTTTTATCAAAATATGCCCTTTTACATTCAAAAACAACCTGCCAAATGTCAAATCAATCTATCCATCCAATTTGAAGTTATCGAATTAAAACATTCAAGTTTTCAAAATTTCAACACCCTGTATTTCGAAAAGTAAATGTGCTGGACCCCTTAATCCTCATCTCATTTTGACAACCGATGCTGTAAATAAACAAAAAAGATCAATCGCGCAACAAATTATGGAAATAATAGTAAAAATTTATCCGAACAAATTCAAGTAGATCATACCAGCTTTGCATAGAATTTCAATATAGCGTCGGTGGTTCAGTGGTAGAATGCTCGCCTTCCATGCGGGCGGCCCGGGTTCGAATCCCGGCCGGAGCATATGAATCGCTGCTTCGTAAACGAGGGAGAGACTAAGGAGAGAGCACAAGCATGTAAGCAAGGCACATAACGAAGCAACGTAACATAACGTAGCGTAACGTAACGCGTAACGGTCAGATCTTTTGCGTCGCGACTCCCGGTCGCTCAAACATAACCTGACGTAAAGAACTAGAGATCCAATAATTCTGAGATATGCAGGTTGATCTGGGTTCTAAAACAGGAGAATGAGAAGATATTGGTGTTCACCAAATTTGTTTCCAAAGGGAGTTGGCAAACAGAGTGCACTTTCCCATTTACCGCAGGTGTGATCGATTGCACCCACATAAAAATCAAAAAAAACACCTCTTCATGGTGATTAATCGCAAGGGATATATCATAGAATCAATGTTTAGGCCACTTGCATTGTAGATTAGTCGTTCACAAGCAATTAACAGATACGGAGCTGAAATTTTGCAAGGAATCTACTTCATGTACTAAGAGTATGTACCTTTTCATCAAAGCGAAGTCTCTTTTATTCTTACAAAAAGAAGTATAAGCTTATACTTCACGTTTTTGCTTAAGAGTATACTATATACACATTTGAACTCAGTTTTCAGTCATACCAACCAATATCTAAATGTGGTTTGAGAAAGAATTCTAGTAAAGTGTAACTGATGTTAATGTGATGACCTTGAATTGTATTACAAATTCAATTTTAATCCACTATATTATTTGAATTACATTTGAAAAGCATTATTTCACAATTTTCGAATTTATAAAACAATTTCATGCACGCCATTGGGCGGCTTTTTTCTTCACATGGATTAAAAATATGGGTCATCATATTAACAATAGTTACACTATTTCTACCTGTATATAATTTAGAGAAAGCGCAGTGAGCACCTTCGCCAAACTTTTAATCCCCGTTATTAAAAACTTAAATTGTTCTCCCAGCAATTTGAGCAAAATTTTCTGCCTCATTGACATGAATACAGCAAGTGTTTTTCCGTTTCACTAACTAGTTGGAAAAATCTGGAAGTTGCTTTTAAAGAAGTATTTGATAATTATTATTTCAGTATTTTTGAGAATATGAGAGTATTCTGTATAAATACTGCACAATAGATTTCTCGTTTCTCAACTCACTTCCGTTCAACAAACCGATATTTTCACTGGAAATATGTTTCACTTAACCGGAATGAAAATTGCATAATTCATAAACTATCATAACCATGTCAAGTATTTGATGTTATTGTTCCGTCCCGTTGTTGTTCTCACGACAACAATAACACCTTCATGGGAATTTCTCGTTTTTGTTAATTATTTCTTGAAGAAAGCTGAAATATCAATTTCATATACATAAACTGCTTCCACGGATTGTATCCAAAAATAATACGCCTTCTTGAATTTAGCGAGGCGTGAAAGTTTCGGCTATAATAAAAATAGCTATTTGTATAACAAGGAAGCAAAATTCTACTTTTCCTCCCGAGGATGAAGTTGGATGAAGTTGGATGAAGTTGGATGAAGTTGGATGAAGTTGGATGAAGTTGGATGAAGTTGGATGAAGTTGGATGAAATTGGATGAAGTTGGATGAAGTTGGATGGAGTAATCATTCAATGAAGGAAAATGCCTTTTACTCCCATGTTATACATATGATTTTTTCGCCTCTCTCAAATTCGCTTGAATCACTCATTTTTAAAATAATATTTTATATTTTGTTGATTTATTATAGAGTACCTAATCATAAAGTATAGATGGTGTACTCTGTGACCTAACTCACTTTGAAACTGTAAATCTGTCAATGGACCATAGCATGCTATATAATATTTCTGTCCTAAATTCGAAAACCGGAAGTATCTATGAAATGGAGTCAAATTGTTAATGTAAAAATCGTTGATTTCAAATAACAATTTACTGATTTCTACCATTTGGCAAAATACAGAGTGTTCTATAAATAAACGGTGAGATTTATACTTATATAATATTATAATATAGTATAGGTCGTCAATGCCGTATAAGTTATTCCATTGATGACGTACCATGACGTCATTCCTACTTTTCCTCCCTAGGGAGTAAGAGTACTTTTCCGCCCTAGGGATGAAAAATTCTACTTTGCTCCCTACAATGCCAGGAAATGTATACTTTGGATAGAGATGGGCGGAAAATGTTTTTTTCTACAACTGCTATGGAAAGTGAGTATTTCTTATAGCTTTTTTTTTTCTCTTAGGAGCCGTCCCTTCGCCGGTACAACCTCAGCCTCCTGGGCTTATTGTGGCTTATTGTTATTCTTATAGCTCACTCAATTTCAAAACCAAATATTGCTTATACTGTGAGAAATATCATTTCTCACGGCACTTTGCCCACGCCACATACATTTATATGGAAAATCAAATAAAATCGACAAAAACTTAGTATGCTACTGTCATCTTTAAATACCTACTTAGTTGTCACAAAACTGTTAGATTATATTAAAAGTTTTTAAATTGTAAAAGTTAGTTTCAATCGTGCTTTGATGAAAATCCCAATTTCTATTGAAAATGTTATTAGTTCAACAAGACATATAAGTACTTATTTTTATAACATGAATAATATGGATACTGACAGATACTCCGCCAGAGTTATTGGAAAAATATGCAGAAGTATCTTTAGATTTGTGACCGGAAATATTAGGGAAAAAGTATGAATTGGCTTATGAAAAATTTTTATAGTGGTTGAGAAATACAAAAATAAAATCTTTTTCGGGAAGTGTACTTTTGGTATATTTTGAAAAGTTGTTAAGAAAATTAAAGGCGTCTACACTACACACAGTTGTAGAAAAAGTATAGTGTTCAACATGCGGGAGCGATACTGGTGTAAAAAGGAAGAATTTATCGCCTCTGGAAAATAAGGAGCAGAAGAGGAAACAGATGGAGAGAGAAAAGGAGGAAGTGAAGAGTGGAAAAGAAGAAAAGAGGGAGAGTGTAGAGAGATTGAAGAAGATAGTAAGGCGACTGGAGGAGACGGTGGAAAGGCTGGAAGAGTAGAAGCTGGTGGCAGAAGGGTGGGTCAGGGAATTGGAGAGGTTGAGGAGGGAAGAGGGTAGGTAGGAGAGAATGAAAACATAATGAGAGGAAAGGGAAAAGACAGTGGGAGAAGATTAGAGATAATGACTGGGAGGAAATAGAGGTGAAGGTGGGAAATCTAATGTTAAGGGATGTAAAAGTTAAAAGTGGTATGGGTGACTAAGGAGGACATTGGAATGTAGAAGGGGATAGGGAAGATGTTTAGGAATAGGTACCCGATGCTAGGATAAAAAGGAGAGGAAATGGAGTGGGTTTAGGAGGTACGCATTACGAAAAAAAAAGGTACAAGGGTCAACGCGGGGGAGTTGATCTGTCGGATAGAGGGTGATTGTAGGGATGAGAGGAATGTGTTTGATATGATGAGACGACTGTTTGAGGAAGTGGGGAGCGGTGTCAGCGTGGGGCTACACAGGCTTGAGCGTGTGGAGTTCGAGGTGCTAAGGAATATGATCGCGTGGGTGAGAACAGATGGGACGAAGGTGGCAATTTTTACAGATAAGGAAAAGGAGAAGGAGGTCAGGAATAAGGCGGTGATCCTGAAAGATATTGGAGAAGTCAATCAGGAGGGGGATAAAAAGTATTAAGAAAGGTATGAGAGAGATGGGAGGAAAGTGGGTGTATAAACTTAGTCTCAAGGAACAGGTAGGGGGTTATAGAGGCAAAGAAAGGGGTTGAGATCAAGGGAATTCTGAGGGATGTGGAAAGGACAACGGGAGCTAGGGCGGTTGAAGCGGAAAGGGGAACAAATACCAATAAGATGGTGGGGATAGACCCGTAAATTGGAGATGAAGTGGTGAGAAAGAAAATAGAGGAATTGATTGGGGAAGGGACAGGGGTGATGAAAGTAGTGAGGGAGACAAACGGGATGAAAATGGCGGTGCTGACGGTGGAATGGGAGAAAGCGGAAGCCTTACTAGGAAAACGGGAGATTGAGTTGGAATTGGATATGATAAATATTGTAGAGGGGAGAGAGGAGGGCATTTGCTTTGGATGTGGAGTGAAATGCCACCAGGTAGCGGGGTGTGATGCCAAGAGAGTGGTGACTATAAGTGAATGCTGGCTATGTAAGAGGGTGGAGCACATGGCCAGAGACTGTCGGCAGGCCTTCTTTTGAAGGGTATGTGGGGAAAGGGGACACAAGCCAGGGGAGACAGAATGTAATAGGGGAAGGAAGGTAGTGGATGAAGACGGAGAGGTACAACATGGGAAGTACCCTCTGGACCTCTTAGAGGGGACGAGACGAGGCAAATAGGAGGAAGGAGAAAGCAGACCGCGGGAAAAAAATGTTGAGGATGGATGGAGGATATTATGAATCTAGTGGAGAGCATGATTGGGAAAAAGGAGGCATGTGAGAGGTAGAAGTGATAGGAGGGAGTAGATGACGGAGAGTGTGTGAGGTACCGCCGCCCGCCCTGAAGTAGTGATTCTGAGGCGGAAGTAACGGCGGGTTTGAGGTGGGTTTGGTTGGTGGGTATTTCCTTGGGGATGAGTCCAACACTGTCTGAGTACTGGTTAGGACCCATTCGAACATGAGTTTCCCATCTCAGCCCGAAACAAAAAGAAGCTATAATTAATTTAGGAACATTGATAATCTGTAAAAATATGGTCATAGATTTCGAGAGCGTATTGCTTGATAACAACCTGACTCCGAAGGCGGAGGGTTATCACCTCAAAGCAACATGCTTGGGAAAAGTTATGGCAAAATTGCTATATTATAGCTGATAATAAATTTGTTGACATCAGCGCCTATCAATATTATTATTTTTGGGTAAATAAATGAAATGAAAATTATGAAGGGCAGTTTAAAAATGCGAATATCTCGAAAATATGTAACTTTTGAGACTAATGATGATAAATAAAGGGATACCGTTGACGATAAATGAGTTAATCACAAAGTTACACCAACAACATAGCCTTTGTGGCGCCCTCTAGAACATACTTCGGATAACGGATAACATATTATGATTTGCTAGGCCTGAAAACCCCTATTTTTAAATTAATACGTTTGTTGATCCAAAATCTGCCAATTCACTGGGAGAGAACATTTTTGACATACCAGCTTTGCCACCCTGTTTTTTTATCATCAATATTTTATTGAAGAAACTTTCGTCAGATTGTAATATCCTCAGGCCAAGAATCTTCCATTTTTTAGGACCAACACTTATGGACCATACCCTGTATGAAGAACTTACTATTTAATCAAATTGAATAATCTGGGATCTCATTCTCACCCAACTAAACTGCACTGCTGCATTTAAATAGTAGGTAATGCCATTAGTGTTCTATTGTCTTCGCTATCTGCGGGTCACTATAGGTACATCAGGAAAAATCTAGCGAAAGCTGCTAACTGAACACTCATTTACATGTTGGAGCTCTTACAACTCTGTTCAATTTCTGGAATCACCCTGAAGTATTTAAGACACGTTTTTGAATTTTTAATGAGCTCTTTAGCTTTCAATATCCTAAGAATAAATTATAGTGAGTTGAAAGAGTTTGTGATTATTGGGACTTTGGTAACTCAAAAACATTGAATAATCTGATTCCAAAAATTTTATTGCAGGTTGCGGAGTATCATCACCACAGGCACAAAGAAGAATAGTTGGTGGGGAAGAAGCTGGCTTTGGAACTTTCCCATGGCAGGCATACATTAGAATAGGATCATCAAGGTAAATTATTGCGGAAAAGTGTGAAAGTGGGAGAATTAATTCAACTTCAGAGAAAATTGGCATATACATTTCCAATTCAAATTATGAATTGAAAGGTTATTCTTTTGAAATACGCCGTGAATGTATAAAATGAATGTGATATATTATATGGAGTTTAAAATCCATCTACCCAAGGATTTGAGACTATTTCTTCTGGTAGGTCATTTCACTTGTGGAAAAATCTAATGGTTGGACAAGTTGGCCTAGAATATTGGTTATAGCTCTCCTAAATTTCCCCATTTGCCCGAAGTTCTCTTGAAACCTGGAATAAATGAATAATCGTTTTCGTTTATCACAGGACAGTTGATGCTGATTTGATTTAAAACCCTTCATGTGCGATCGATCTTTTTTGTTTATTTGCAGCATCGTCTGTCAGGACGGTAGGTTGTGTTCACTAGTTTTTAAGTCTAAAACGTTGGTAAGTGATTTACTCACCGTTCAAACCCTACATACATTTAAGTGGTTCTAAATAATATATTACTTCATTCATTATACAAGAGGAACAAAAAAAATGAGAAGGTTTATATTTTTTTAATAAACAGAACCGAACAGAACATTATAGAAAGTTATAGATAGCATAAATACAAACTCACCAAAATGCAAATCTATTTTAAACAGATCAAGAAGTATAAATGTCACTTTTCACTTTTCGTTCATTTCGAAGAAATTTAAATTATTTTATATGAAATTTATTTGAATACGATCGCGCAAAAAATAGTATAAGCATCTCGAACGTTAAGGGTAATACCGGTCTCCAACAAACATTGCTGTCGATCGGTAAACAAACCTTACCGTTCTTACCACTTAATATACCATTTAAATCAAATTTCAGTTTTGATAATAGCTTTGGCCTAAATTCCCGTCGTGTGACACCACCTTATTTACCGCTCCATACCATTCATTGTACAATGGAGAGAAATAAGATCGAGTATTTTCCTATGAATAACTCAGTCACTAAAACTGGGCAGATCACTTTTGTCATCGCAAGAAGAATGATTCAACCATGTCGTGCAGTTCCGCTTTTCATTATGTAGTTATTTTCTTCATTCATTATTTTCATTTGTTCATTTTTATTAAATTTTTTTCCATTGATTTTCATCATTATTGATTGTTTCAAATTTCTTTTCTAATAATTGAGGTGTACAGATATTATCTCATTTAAGAGGAGGAAGGCATTACTGCTCACAGAGCTGTGTCAAAAGTTTTTATATAAAAATAGTATATATTAGGTATTAAGAACGATAAGGGTTGTTTACCGGTCGACAGCAATGTTTTGCTAAAGACCGGTATTACTCTCAACGTTCGAAATGCTTAGGTATACCATTTTTTGCGCGTTCGTATTGAAGTGAATTTCTAATAATAGTATATTAAGTATCAAGAACGGTAAGGGTTGT
>CAJUYH010003544.1:0-18165 GCA_910591685.1 Galerucella tenella | reverse complement strand
GTGAATGTCACCCCAAAAATCACACATACATACACACAAGTGCTTTGTTGTATGACTTATTATATAAATCAAAGGTCTCTTAAATCAGAATTTTATTAAGGATAAGTATACTATTTTTGGGCATACAGATACAATAAGCTTTAAAATTATAAAAAAATAACTAGGTAAAAAAAATTCAAAGAAGGTGTTCAAAGTGACGCCCATCTTGTTGGATACAAATTTGAAACCTTTTAAAAAAAAATTATTGTTCACTTTCTTTAACATTTCTGGTGTTACTGTTTGCAACGCTCTCCTTATCTTATCTTTCATGTTCTCAGGAGTGGTTGGCTCTGTATTGTAGACAATACTTTTCATGTTACCCCATAGAAAATAGTCTAATGGCGTCAAGCATGGGAACCTTGGCGGCCAAAGATAAGGACCCATTCGCCCAATCCATTTTTGTGGAAAAATATTGTTCAGGTAACGCCGGACAATTATACTGTAATCAACAGACGCACCATCTAACTGCAGCCATATTTTTTGTCCTGTAGCTAATGGAACTTCATCTAAAAGTTCGGGTAGTTTGTTACGTAAAAATTTACGAAATTTTCTTCCAGTTAGCGTTAAGTTTTTTTACTAATCTTGCAAAGTTAATGATGGAGTACTCTTAAAAAAATTCTGATTCAAGAGACCTTTATCAATAATAAATCATACAACAAAGCACTCACTGTTAAAATAACAAATTTTAAATTTTCAAAAACTTTGCATCGGAGTATCATGTCATAGGTAACTAGATGTTAGCAGATAATTGAATATTAAAAAACAAATTTAAAATTTCTCGAGAACTATCAGAGTTAGATATAGCCAACCCTAATACCAACTGAAAGGTAATAAATTCCCACGTTTAACAGACCCAACAGATACAGGGTAGTCCATTCAAGTTAAGCCAGAAATCTATGTATTAAATGGTTAGTGTTATACTGTCATATTAAAAACACCCTTTATATGATAGCATACCAGTAAATATTGGAAACAGAATGTTGAAAGCTTCTAGTAAGATGGTGTGGAGCAAATTTGGTTATTCCTTTTTAATTTTGAAGATATTGTATTTTTTCGGAAGGTCTACAAATGATGTAGAATCGATTTATCGTGGAAACTGAACTAGATAGGTATAGGGAAATGTTAATGAACTTACATTATTTTCAATAGAACAATTCAAAAATATGATAAAATACAGGGTGTTCCACTTAAAGGAACCTAACTTTGATACGGCACGCTTTTTTGAACCACCCTGTATATTCCAAAATATTTTTAAATTATAGTCCCAAGTAATCTACTTAATTCTACGTCTTATTTTTTCTAATCATACTTGCCGTTAAGACGCCAGAGAATAGTTCGTTCATAGTGCCCCACCCTGTATAATCACATAAAATAAAAAAACGGAAGCTGCTCAGACAATCATCTACATTTTACAAAAAAAGATCTCAATATTACTCAACCAGCCTTTTAGATTCATCAAATAACTATCAAGTGAGTTAGGAATAGTTGTTTTGTCCCTGATAGTGTTTTTAATTCATGAAGTTCATATATTATTAAATAACTGTGAGCCTTCCTAGGAACTATTATAACACAAACATATTTGACAAAGGTTTGGTTTTGTGCTAACCTCCAAATGGTATTGAGGTGGTTTTGAAATGATAATCGTATACATATCTTATTTTGAGTTAACTGTATAAACCCTCACTTCGTGGAATCTACTCATCATATGGTTTTAAATGAAACTAACTGTTTTTAAATGACTCCACAATATATTTGTAAAAATTAAATTAATTAAATTGCAAGTAAATTGACAATTGTTTCGATATAAATATCATCATCAGAATGATGATATTTATATCGAAACAATTGTCAATTTACTTGCAATTTACACATTTTTACAAATATATTGTGGAGTCATTTAAAAACAGTTAGTTTCATTTAAAACCATATATCTTATTTTGTTTGTGGAGTAATTATAAACCAAGGAACTCAAGCCGCTCAACGTTAGACTCTCGAACAAATACCACTTTAAAAAATGGTGAATTTTCAGGATGTTGTTGAGTGGTTGGAATTTTAAAAATGACAAGACTTTTCGTCGCATTGGGACGGTCCGCAATGTTGGCCTTGCAGTAGTTGGGCCAATATACCGTCATTTCAACGTTTACTAATCGTCTAATTAAAAGGAAAAAGGGAAACGTTGCAATAAGGTGTGGAAAAAAGGTGTTCTAGTCCAAATAGGTAGTATTCATGTAAGCAAAATAGCGAGTAACAGCTAACAATATGTATATTTCTGGTCTTCCAACATTTAATGAGATGTTTGCTGTTAATAACTGCACCTCTGTAGGTTCTCTGGTGAGCGTTATTTTTTATTTAACTAGCTTATTCAATTATTTAATAGTCTTCAGCAAGCGGATGATCAAATCCCTTTCAATCATACTTCATTTGTAAAATGGTGAGTTTAGAAGATATAAGGAAACAAATTAATGTGAACATACACACGTTTACAATAAATAATAACACTTCTTTCTGCTCCATCGTAGTCCAGTGGTAATGAATCACATCCAAAGATTATTTAATTTTGTACATTATTTTGTGAAATCACAGCAATGTTGTATGGAAAATGTATGAAAAATATGGTGAATTGATTTATCAAAACGGCGTCAACAGTCGTAACTGCAAGCTTGACAAGCGCATCATCAAGCAATTATCACAATCATTAGTAATCGCTTCAAAAAGTTCGAGAAATGTATATGGGTGATTTACATTAACCCTAAATATTAACATTCAAACCTGTATATTTGACACTCCAAAGGTATACGCTGGCAAAGATTCAACAGCTGAGTTAATGACATAGTCACCCAAAGTGACATGTACTTGTCTTGGAGTAGCTCGTGCAACACAATGACCTGCAGTAACCACATGTCGTCTGCTAACTAAAGAGCCTCCACACCTGAAAAAAAAATCGATGAATTAAAACAAATGAAGTCAATATAATATCAAATGAATTATCAATTCTGAAAATTGTGAATATTGGGCGGTAGTTCCGCATACCATTTTCCTTCATTCTTTGAGTAGGAAGAAATCAGTCAACAACCAGATTGGATCCTCTTGGGTGGCGACTTGATGAATGATCAATAAGTGGAGAAGATTTGTAATCACGACTTCAAGGAAAAGAGGAGAAATATTGCTAGATAATATACTGGACTTGTTTGTCAGTCGTTGTGTATTGCTTTTAATCCAAACATGCATGTATATTTTTTCTTATTGATCTTCAAAAAATATGTTGAATTGGTGTTTTCAAAGGTAATACCACGGAAGCTTCAAATTTTATCGAAAATTTTCCTTTTTCCACGAAAACTTGTTTATTTGGCAAAAATATGAAAACAAACCGATTGATAAAATCACGAGTCCGTTAGGACGAAGAATTTTATCTAAATTCGGTTTGTTTGAATCTTTTCGCCTCAAATAAACAAGTTTGAGTGATGGGAATGAAAAATCATGTGATAAAATTTGGAGAACGAGTTGTATTTGGAAACAAAATTTTTTTCATGAATTGTGGAGTGGAATTTTGTATTAAATGTTCAATATTCTCTTGGGTGAATGCAGTGGATCGGTTTGTGTTCATTTTTCAATAAACTTCGAAGCATTTTTAGTTATCAATAATGACAAAAACAAAGTAAAATTTTGACGTTTCAATGTCAACAAGGTATTATCGATGAGGAGGCAGAATTATCGATAATAATACAACAAGTGTGTTAATGATTATCGAAATACAAATTTCTTCGATTTTGAGAAACAAATTGTTGTTTGGTTTCCTAAAACAACAATTTGTTTCGAAAAAGAGGAGAAATTTTCGATAATCATTAATTACACGAGTTGTATTTGTCAAGATTATTTCTTGATACAATGATTCTGACATTTCTTTAATAATTTGACATTTTCTGTCAGTCACTAGATTTTTAATAATAAAGCAACTAATGACAACGCGAAATACACAGATAGGAAAATTGCATGTATCCAATCAGGTGCCGAAATACAAAATCGAAAACATGGTGTTTTCAGATATCAATCCTCATATTTGAACCAATCGAAGGCGCGTATTTTGTATTGAGTGAAATAATCAAAGGTAATACCACGAGTGCTTCAAATTTTATCGATAATTTTTTTCTTTTCCACGAAAACTTGTTTATTTCGCAGAAATATGAAAACAAACCGATCGAAAAAATCACGAGTCCCCTAATACGAGGGATTTTATCCAAATTGTTTGAATGTTTTTGCCTCAAATAAACAAGTTGAAGTAATGGAAATAAAAAATTATGTGAAAAAATTTGGAGAGCGAGTTGTATTTGGGAAGATTATTTTTTTCAACAATTTAAAATTTTGTATTACCTGAATGTTCAATATTCTCTTGGGTGATGGCACTGAATCGGTTTGTGTTCATTTTTCAATAAACTTCGAAGCACTTTTAGTTGTCAATAATGACAAATTCGAAGTAAAATTTTGACGTTCCAATGTAAACAAGGTATTATCGATGAGGAAGCAGAATTATAAGGAGTGCGTTCACAAACGTCACAGAGTACACATTTCTCACACTTTTGACAATCATCGTTCATAAATGAAATTTTTGTTACTCTGTGACTACTTTCCTAGCGTTCATAAATATACTTTGACATTTCCAATGTACACATTTCTAGACCGCGGTAAGGAGCGTGGTAATATTTTACCGAGTTTGCGCTCTTCAAAAATGTGAAATAAGACGTTTCTTGTAACTGGCTACTTAAAAACAAGGAAGTACAAATACAAGATTTTTCAGAGAACTCAAGAATAATCCCATATTATGGATCAATGTATTGAATTTTTCTATAGTTATCCTTAAGTTTTGTTGGAATTGCTCATGTGTAAACCGTTTCAATACAATCCCCACATAATTTTCAATTCGTTGTGGCGAGACCTTTTTTTTCCAAGAGAAACTATTAAAATTTCTTCTTCGTGGTCACTATCGCTCTCGTCGTCAATATCATCAAATAAATGATATTTTGCACCTAATGCAGCTTCCAATGTTACAAATTTACTTTGGTTTTGGTTCATCATACTCGATATAAAAGCACAGAGAAAAATGAAATAACATAAACAAAGTTGTGGAAACAAACAACAACAACGATACTCACAAATCGACGAGATGTCTCATTTATTAATTAAAATTTGACAGTTATGTTACCATAATGCGTTCATAAATCACGGGTCACAATGTGCTCCATGTCAAATGTCAACCAATTCCATTACAAAGTAGAGTGTTACTTTGTATATTTGTTAATGAACGCACCCCGGTATAATACCGAATGATTGGC
Source organism: Galerucella tenella (assembly GCA_910591685.1). NCBI lineage: Eukaryota > Metazoa > Arthropoda > Insecta > Coleoptera > Chrysomelidae > Galerucella > Galerucella tenella. Next base: position 12,799 of record CAJUYH010003544.1, on the reverse strand, counting down.
TAGAATAATGTATTGCCATTGGTTGAAACCACCAAACTATCAGATGAATCGGTTTGTGAGTGAAAAAAATAATCAGTATCATACCGAATGATTGGCAAGAATAATGAATTGTTATTGATTTAAACCACCAAAATGTCAGATTTTGCCCAGTGAAAAAAATAAGCAAAGGTAATACCACGAATGCTTCAAAATTTACCGATAATTTTTTATTTTCCACGAAAACTTGTTTTTCTCCGATTGGCAGCAAATATTAATTTTGCTGACACATATCAATCAGCAAAGTATTACTTTTCCTGCCTAGGCAGCAAAGTGGGTACTTTTCTGCCTAGGCAGCAAAGTGATTAAACTCAATTGGAATAAAATATTTGACGTAAACATTTATTAGCAATTATTACATAACACTTTTAACAAGAATTTAAAAACATTAGTTTAGTTGTTATTAACATTGATGGTAAAATTACTGCAATTTTGAACGAATAGGCCACCTTCTCTTTCCTCAGATAATTTGCAAATACAATATCCTCCTATATCATGATGATCAATCGGAGAAAAAATTATATGTTTAACTCGGCAGCAAAGTAGATTGACTGCCCTAGCTGAATTCCAAGCCTCGCAATGCTTGGCTATGAATTCAGCCTCGGCAGACAATCTACTACTTTGCTGCCTAGTTAAACAAATAACTATTATTTGGCAAAAATATGGAAACAAACCGATACCCCCAAATTATTTTTTTTAAGGAAATATGTCCAACACCTGTTATTTCGTCAAATAATTTTTTTTTTCGAATTATTGAGTTGTCTGTGAAGCTATAAGGGAAGTTTGGCTTGAACCAGGTTTCGCATATTATTGCGGTATTTTAATTCAAGTCCGATAATCTTTACTCACACTACGTTTATTCGCTACAACAGTGGAGCGTGTGTTCCACTAAGGAATTTCTGAATCGTTAGTATTCGTCTTGATCATAATCTTCCATAACATTATCTAATTGTGATAGTTGTCAGTTCATCAGAAGAGTTTACTTTTCTTATAATTTTTTTGAATACTGAGAATAACTGTTGAATGAAGATCTTATAATTAGTAACAAGTTGTCCTAACAAGTATTTGAGAATTTAGCACGTGATTGGCAACAATGTTACTCACACGAAAAGAAAATTCAACCAAAAGAGCGAAGAAAGCCATGGTTTATCAATACCACAACTCCATAAGAACAACGTATCGCCTAGGAAGTGAATATCGAGTATTGTTGATGCGATGAGATCCACTAAAAAATTTAGAAAAACACATCAATACTCAAGTACGCAACAATTACAGTTTCCATAAATTCAATAAGTCTACTCACGCTAGAGAATAATATAATCTAAAAGAATTTTTTGCGCGATCGATCTTTTTTGTTTATTTACAGCATCGGTTGTCAGGACGGTGGGTTGTGTTTACTGGTTCCTAAGTCCAGAACGGTAAGTGATTCACTTGCCGTTCAGACGTCGGTAAGTAAATTACTTAACGACGTCCTAGCCCTACATTCATTCAAGTGGACCTAAATAATACATTACTTCATTCATTACACAAAAGGAACAACAAATAATAAGAAGATTTATTTTTTTTAATGAACAGAGCAATCTAAAAAGTAATAAATAGCATGAAAAAAATTTCACCAAAATGCTTATTATAAATTTTAAACTGATCGAGAAGTATAAATGTCACTTTTGACATTTCGTTCATTCCGAAGAAATTTAAATTATTTTATTCAAAATTCGAATATTTCAATACGATCGCGCAAAAAATGGTATAAGCATTTCGAACGTTAAGGGGTAATACCGGTCTCCAACAAAATTGGAGGCTTCGCTACGCTAAGCCTCCAAACATTGCTGTCGACCGGTAAACAACCCTTACCGTTCTTGATACTTAATATACTATTATTAGAAATTCTCTTCAATACGAACGCGCAAAAAATGGTATACCTAAGCATTTCGAACGTTGAGAGTAATACCGGTCTTTAGCAAAACATTGCTGTCGACCGGTAAACAACCCTTATCGTTCTTAATACCTAATATACTATATTTATATAAAAACTTTTGACACAGCTCTGTGAGCAGTAATGCCTCCCTCCTCTTAAATGAGATATGTACACCTCAATTATTAGAAAAGAAATTTGAAACAATCAATAATGATGAAAATCAATGGAAAAAAATTAATAAAAATGAACAAATGAAAATAATGAATGAAGAAAATAACGCCATAATGAAAAGTGGAACTGCACGACATGGTTGAATCATTCTTCTTGCGATGACAAAAGTGATCTGCCCAGTTTTAGTAACTGAGTTATTCATAGGAAAATACTCGATCTTATTTCTCTCCATTGTACAATGAATGGTATGGAGCGGTAAATAAGGTGGTGTCACACGACGGGAATTTAGGCCAAAGCTATTATCAAAACTGAAATTTGATTTAAATGGTATATTAAGTGGTAAGAACGGTAAGGTTTGTTTACCGGTCGACAGCAATGTTTGCTGGAGACCGGTATTACCCTTAACGTTCGAGATGCTTATACTATTTTTTGCGCGATCGTATTCAAATAAATGTCATATAAAATAATTTAAATTTCTTCGAAATGAACGAAAAGTGAAAAGTGACATTTATACTTCTTGATCTGTTTAAAATAGATTTGCATTTTGGTGAGTTTGTATTTATGCTATCTATAACATTCTATATTGTTCTGTTCGGTTCTGTTTATTAAAAAAATATAAACCTTCTCATTTTTTTATTCCTTTTGTATAATGAATGAAGTAATATATTATTTAGCACCACTTAAATGTATGTAGGGCTAAGACGTCGGTAAGTAATTTACTTACCGACGTCTGAACAGTGAGTAAATCACTTACCGACGTTTTAGACTTAAAAACTAGTGAACACAACCTACCGTCCTGACAGACGATGCTGCAAATAAACAAAAAAGATCGATCGCACATGAAGGGTTTTAAATCAAATCAGCATCAACTGTCCTGTGATAAACGAAAACGATTATTCATTTATTCCAGGTTTTAAGAGAACTTCGGGAAAATGGGGGAATTTAGGAGAGCTATAACCAATATCCTGGGCCAACTTGTCCAACCATTAGATTTTTCCACAAGTGAAATGACCTACCAGAAGAAATAGTCTCAAATCCTTGGGTAGATGGATTTTAAACTCCATATAATATATCACATTCACGGCGTATTTCAAAAGAATAACCTTTCAATTCATAATTTGAATTGGAAATGTATATGTCAATTTTCTTTGAAGTTGAAATAATGCTCCCACTTTCACACTTCTTCGCAATAATTTACCTTGATGATCCTATTCTAATGTATGCCTGCCATGGGAAAGTTCCAAACCCAGCTTCTTCCCCACCAACAATTCTTCTTTGTGCCTGTGGTGATGATACTCCACAACCTGCAATAAAATTTTTGGAATTAGATTATTCAATGTCTTTAAGTTACCAAAGTCACAATAATCATCAACTCTTCCACCTCACTATCATTTATTCTTAAGATATTGATAGCTGAAGAGCTCATTAGAAATTCAAAAAAGTGTCTTAAACATTTCAGGGTGATTCAAGAAATTGAACAGAGTTGTAAGAGCTTCTTTATGTAAATGAGTGTTCAGTTAGCAGCTTTCGCTAGATTTTCCCTGATGTATAGTGAGCCGCAGGTAGCGAAGACAATAGAACACTAATGGCATTACTATTTAAATGCAGCAATGCAGAGAATGAGATCCCAGATTATTTAATTTGATTAAATAGTAAGTTCTTCATACAGGGTGGTCCATAAGTGTTGGACCTAAAAAATGGAAAATTCTTGGCCTAAGGATATTACAATCTGACGAAAGTTTCTTCAATAAAATATTGATGATAAAAAAGATACAGGGTGGCAAAGCTGGTATGTCAAAAATGTTCTTTCTAAGTGATTTTTGATCAACAAACGTATTAATTTGAAAATAGAGGTTTTCAGGACTAGGAAATCATAATATGTTATCCGTTATCCGAAGTTTTTTCTAGAGGGCGCTATGTTGTTGGTGTAACTTTGCGATTAACTCATTTATCGCTAACGGTATCCCTCTATTTATCATCATTAGTCTCAAAAATTACGTTTTCGAGATATTCGCATTTTTCAAATGCCCTTCATAATTTTCATTTTATTTATTAACCCAGAAATAATAATATTAATAGGCGCTGATGTCAACAAATTTATTATCAGCTATAATATAGCAATTTTGCCATTACTTTTCCCAAGCATGTTGCTTTGAGGTGACAACCATCCGCCTTCGGAGTCAGGTTGTTATCAAGCAATACGCTCTCGAAATCTATGACCATATTTTTGCAGATTATCAATGGTCCTAAATTAATTATAGCTTTCTTTTGTTTCGGGCTGAGATGGGGAACTCATATTGGATTGGGTCCTAACCAGTACTCAGACAGTGTTGGACTCATCCCCAAGGGAATCCAAACCCACCTCAAACTCGCCGTTACTCCCGCCTCAGAATCACTACTTCAGGGCGGGCGGCGGTACCTCACACACTCTCCGTCATCTACTCCCTCCTATCACTCCTACCTCTCACAGGCCTTCTCTTCCCTAATCATGCTCTCCACTAGATTCATCTGTAATACCCTCCATCCATCCTCAACATTTTTTTCCCGCGGTCTGCTTACTCCTTCCTCCTATTTGCCTCGTCTCGTCCCCTTAAAGAGGTCCAGAGGGTACTTCCCATGTTGACCCTCTCCGTCTTTATCCACTCCCTTCCTTCCCCTATTACATTCTGTCTCCCCTGGCTTGTGTCCCCTTTCCCCACATACCCTACAAAAGAAGGCCTGCCGACAGTCTCTGGCCATGTGCTCCACTTTCTTACATAGCCAGCATTCACTTATAGTCACCACTCTCTTGGCATTACACCCCGCTACCTGGTGGCACTTCACTCCACATCCAAAGCAAATGCCCTCCTCTCTCCCCTCTACAATATTTATCATATTCCATTCCAACTTAATCTCCCGTTTTCCTAGTAAGGCTTCCATTTCTTCCATTCCACCACCGCCATTTTTATCCCTTTCTTCTCCCTCACTACTTTCATCACCCTTGTCTCTTCCCGAATCAATTCCTCTATTTCCTTTCTCACCACTCCATCCCGAATTTACGGGTCTATCCATCCATCTCAATGGTTTTTGTTCCCCTTCCCGCTTCAACCGCCCTAGCTCCCGTTATCCTTTCCACATCCCTCAGAATTCCCTTAATCTCAACCCCTTTCTTTGCCTCTATAACCACTTTCCTGTTCCTTGAGACTCTAAGTTTATCCACCCACTTTCCTCCCATCTCTCTCATACCCTTTTTAATCCTTTCTATCCCCTCCTGATTGACTTCTACAATATCTTTCAGGATTACTGCCTTATTCCTGACCTCCTTTTCCTTTTCCCTATCTGTATAAATTGCCACCTTCGTCCCATCTGTTCTCACCCACGCCATCATCTTCCTTAGCACCTCGAGCTCCACATGCTCAAGCCTGTGTAGCCCAACGCTGACACCGCTCCCCACTTTCTCAAACAGTCGTCTCATCATATCAAACACCTTCCTCTCATCCCTACAATCACCCTCTATCCGACAGATCAACTCCCCCACGTTGACACTTGTACCTTTTCTTTCCTTAGTGCGTACCTCCTTAACCCACCCCATTTCCTCTCCTTTTTCTACTAGCTTCGGGTACCTATCCCCAAACATCTTCCTCATACCCTTCTACATTCCACTGTCCTCCTTAGTCACCCATACCACTTTTAACTTCCACATCCCCTAACATTGGATTTCCCACCTTCACCTCTATTCCTTCCCTCTTTTCATCCCTCCAGTCCTTATCTCTTATCTGTTTCCATCCATCCCACTGTCTTCTTCCCCTTCTCCCATTGTGTTTTTATTATCTCCTTCCTACCTTCTTCTCTCCTCAACCTCCCTAATTACCTGACCCGCCCCTCTGCCACCAACTTCTGCTTTTCCAACCTTTCCACCGTCTTCTCGTCGCCTTACCATCTCCTTTAATCTCTCTACACTCCCCCCCTCTTCCTCTTTTCCACTCTCCACTTCCTCCTTTCCTCTCTCCTACTGTTTCCTCTTCTGCTCCCTATTCTCCAGAGGCGATACCTCCTTCCTTCTCACCCCAGTATCGCTCCACTCACTTGTCTCTCCTGCCACATCAGGTGTTCGTTTCACCAGCCTCGATTTCCCTAAAATTCCATTTCCATCTCTTCTTTCCTCCACTGCTTCCTGTTCCACTTTCCTCACATACTCCATTTTACATCCCATTAGCTAGTGAATTGAATGTCCACCACCACAGAGCCCCGCTTGTAGTAGTAAGGCTGGATACTCTGGGATTTCACCAGGTATCCCGGAGGCGCTGTTCCTGACTGACTTTCGCGCAGCCATACATCCATTGTCAAGGTTGCTAACAACGTAGATTACGGATTGTTTTATTGAGGTTCACTCCTCTAGGATTTTTGTCATGTCATGTCTGCCTCCGGACGCAGTGGCCTCCGCTACCTGCAATCACATAACGTAGCTGCCTCCCCTATGCTGCTGGTTTTCTAACGAGGTTGCCTATTCCCTTTGATCCGCGAGCAACTATTCGAGTTTCCATACTGGAGCCTTATTTATTGCTTATTCCGAAGATTGGTCGGTCATGAGGCCCTTACAGCTCCAAGAGCACGAGTCCCTTGACCACCCACTTCCTCTGGAGACACCCTATCAGACATTGGGACGCGCCGTGTCGGGTGGGACAACCCCTCTACGGCGATTTGTATAAGAGATTAGGGGTGAATCACCTCCAGCCACCCTCATCCAACCCTCCGAAGCACGAATATTAAATATAGCTGAAAGTGAATTTGCTGATATAAGCGTCTACTGACAATGAGTTTCATTTTTGTGCTAATAAATGAAATGAAAATTATGAAGGGAGGTTTGAAAGTGCGAATATCTAGAGAACCAGTTACTTTTGAGACTAATGATAGGTATACCTTTTTGTCGCAAAAATGATTTAGTTCCAATAATTTCCTATAAATAGGAGGATAACATATTATGATTTCCCACGTCCTAAAACCCTATCTTCAAATTTTCACGTTTGTATAATCCAAAACCTTCCAATTTAATGAAAAATAGACATTTTTGTCATTTCAACTTTGCCACCCTGTATCTTTCTCATCACCGATATTTTATTAAGAGAAGTTGCGTCAGATTGTAATATTTTCAGGCGGAAAATCCTCACTTTGGACCAGTACTCACCGACCACCCGGTATAAGAATGATTTGTAGCCCTAAAAATGGCTGATTTGTTGAAAACTTGCAGTTGAAAAAATTCCAATCCATCATAATCTGACGAATTTTCAACTCCAACATCAATTATTATAGATTCAACGGTTCCATCCATAATATTGTCCAGATACCACAGCTTCTGTTCTTCTTTATGCGTATGACTCACAACTTTTTTCCAGTTCTCCGCAGACACTTGTGACAAAGAGTTTTGCAGTTATTGATGTAGGTCTTGCAGTTTATATAATTTATTGTTTCGTGCTATGTCACCATTTACTTGCGCCCATATAAGTTCAATATCATTGAATTCGCAGTGGTATGGTGGTAATCGTAGCACAGTTATTTCACGTTCTAACGCCATTTTTTGAATCTCGATTTATGTAGTCTCACAATTCGTGATATCCTACTTACTGTCCATATTCATTTGCTTTTGGAGAATTGGGATAAAATTGATTTATTTCACCCTGCCTGAATTCCAGTCTACGCCTTTGTTTTATTGTGGTCTTACCTGAAATCCTACTATCAATACGATAAAAATATATTATAGAATTTATCCAAAAAATGTATGTTAGACATCCCATAGTCGGAAAATAGGTATAATTGTTTCATCTGATAATACTGTGAATGTAGTTATAGTCTAGTAAGGAAGTGAGTTTTCTGCGAAAAATAGTTCTGATGATTTTAAAAATATGGGGTTTGGTTTTTTGGATTCAGAATTAAATTCTGAGTAATGGGAATTTTTGAATTTTTTTGCCAAGGAAAATTGTAATTGTTATAAAGAAAAAACGTACCTATAGAGAAAATGAGGGTCTCCGTTTTTTGGTTATAACTTGAAAAATATTAAAAATAGCGTCTTGTAGAAAAAAGATTCTAAAAGAGAAGAAAAAATCAGAAGGACAAGTCCCGACTCCCGAAACTGTCACTCCATTATTTATAATTTTAAATTGACGTTGAAAATACCGCTCCGCGCGGCCGTTTTGCAGCTGCGGCGTCACCGCCAAGCCAACAGAGCATCAATTTTTTTTAATATTTGTTATCATTTGAAAATTTGAATAAATTACAGTTTTATTTAGAGACTTGAAGGAATATAGTCCAGTAGACAAAAAATGTTTCACTTCATATTTGTTAAAGTTATTCAATTGTTAATTAACTAATTTTTTGTGGACTTTAGAACACTGAAAATCAGTTCTGAAAGTTTAAATAAAGTACCTAAGATTTTTTTGAATTCTAAGAGGTTTTCTTATTGACTCAATAATCAATATTCCGTTAAAAAGATTAAAAAAGTTTTTTCATTTGTTTATTATTATTTTTTTAAGTTAACAAAAAATGAAAAATCCATATTGTTATTAAAAAATTTTTTTTTCTATATTTTTCATTTCAGCTGGTTTTTGGAACTTTAGTTCTTTACGCCAGGTTATGTTTGAGCGACCAGGGGTCGCGACGCAAAAGATCTGACCGTTACGCGTTACGATACGCTACGTTATGTTACGTTGCTTCGTTATGTGCCTTGCTTGCGTGCTTGTGCCTCCCTAGTCTCTCTCTCTCGTTTACGAAGCAGCGATTCATAATAATAAATATGCTCCTGCCGGGATTCGAACCCGGTCCGCCCGCGTACAATACGAGCATTCTAACCACTGAACCACCGATGCTATATCTAAATTCTATGCAAAGCTGGTATTCGCAGTGCTAGTGATCTACTTGAATTTGTTCGGATGAATTTTTACTATTATTTCCATAATTTTTTTGCGCGATTAAGGGGTCTAGCTACTATTCGAAATACAGGGTGTTGAAATTTTGAAAACTTGAATGTTTTAATTCGATAACTTTAAAATGGATGGATAAATTGATTTGACATTTGGCAGGTAGCTTTTAAATGTAAAAGGGCATATTTTGAAAGAAATTGAAGTTTGTGCAACTAGTGTGGATATGATGGCCATATCGTACGAGGACGATCGTTCAAGTGCGATATGGACAATCCACACGAGTCTAGCAGCATATTTTTTCTACGACCCATTTAGGAAAAAATCTAGAAAATAAAAATTTCTATAAACTGTAATATAACTTCAAATTAAAAATTTAACAATTCAATTTTATGTTTAAAACTAATTTTGTGGTAAACGTACAGGTCTTGAATGTCCAATTTGTATAATGCTACGGTTTCCTTTTTTAAATATACGATGCTGTTATAAGTAGATGTTGCCAGTCGGACTCCCTCATGAAGGGTACCGTACCATTATCTATAATAATGAATATTCTGCTAAATATTTCAAACGTCTACCTGTTGTCGTTATTAATATCAAGCAGAATGATTATTTAAAAATAAAATTAACAATAAAAAAAATTCCTCTCGGGGAAACGAACCCGGGTCTACCGCGTGAGAGTCTGGTGTGCTTACTACTCAACTACCAAAGAATATGAAAATTGTTTATCTATAACGTCAGATGTATCACATAACTTTTGCTTAAAAGGAACTGAAGTTCCTACTGTGTGTCCCGCGACACGTTCTACCTTTTTTTATTTATTTTTTGCATCTTATTTCATTACTAAAAAATGTTTCACGTTATTTGCTTATAGATTTGTTATAAACAAATAGACTATTTTAATATTTAAAGAAAATTTTTTTTGCCATTCTGTTGTATTGGTCGAATAATGAATTTGAAAAAAAAAATTCTTGAAAAATGTTTTAATTATTTATAATATTTTTTTTTATTTATCACCCCTTTGAATTATTAATTAAGAAATCGTTTTTTTTTCTAAATTCATCATTTGCTATCCTCATTGATATTCTATTTATTTAATAAACAATTTGTTATAAACAAATTCTGAACCTATTTTTTTTCCGTTACAAAAAAAATAATAGATACAGCCATGTGCATCAAAGTATTTCAAAAAATTTTGTTTTATTTTTTATTTGATTTTTAAATATTTAACATACTCACTGTGGAACCCGGCACCTATCTTATCAACTTTCAAATTGCTATAACTTTTAAACTATTGATGATACGGTCTTGGACATTCAATACATTATTTTTGATAAAACATTATTCTACTTGATTTAGTTTTAATCAAAAAACGGGGCACCAAAATAATCCGCGAGTGGCTTTGCGGAATAAGGTGTGAGGTTTATAAATGCTTTCCTCACCATGGTGTATATACAATTTTTCCACTACTAGCCAAATATAAGCATAAAATTAAAAATAATTCACGAACGCACCTCGAGAAGCGTTTACCCCGTCACCTCACTAATAAGTACACTGTCAGCTTTCGATATATTATGAACGTACTTGTTATGTCATCAGTCATTTTAAGTTGAGCCCAAATGTAAACTGATGGCATTTTTATTCAAATAATGATATTTTGATAGGTGATTTCAAGCAGCAAATATGGTTAGAGACAATCTCCTGGGTATACAAAATTATGTTGCACGAGTTTTTGTTGAACTACTCTCTGAATTCTCAAAATATTTGAGTTTGTCCATTATTGACCTAGATTGATAAAAGAAAAAAATATTAACCACTAATAGAGAAATTCAACTTCTCAGTTGGCTAGAAGAAGTAATAACTTCCAACTTCACAGCTAGTAGTGGAAAATAGTATATTGTGCAACAAGTGGGAAAAGTACTTTCCCCGCTTGTTGAACACTATACTTTTTCTACAACTGTGTGTGGTGTAGACGCCTTTATTTTTTTCAACAACTTTTCAAAATATACCAAAAGTACACTTTCCGAAAAAAAATTTATTTTTGTATTTCTCAACCACTATAAAAATTTTTCGTAAGCCAATTCATACTTTTTTCTTCAAATTTCCAGCCACAAATCTAAAGATACTTTTGCAGATTTTTCCAATATCTCCAATATCTGTCAGTATCCATATTATTCATATTATGAAAATAAGTACTTATATGTCTTGTTAAACTAATAACATTTTCAATAGAAATTGGGATTTTCATCAAGGCTCGATTGAAACTAACTTTTACAATTTAAAAACTTTCAATATAATCTAACAGTTTTGTGACAACTAAGTAGGTATTTAAATATGACAGTAGAATACTAAGTTTTTGTCGATTTTATTTGATTCTCCATATAAATGTATGTGGCGTGGGCAAAGTGCCGTGAAAAATAATATTTCTCACAGTATAAGCAATATTTGGTTTTTAAATTGAGTAAGCTATGAGAAACATGTCACTTTCCATAGCAGTTGTAGAAAAAACATTTTTCCTCCTACCCCTATAGAAAGTACACACTTTCCTCCCTCAAATCAGGGAGGAAACTCATACTTTTTCTCCCTAGGAAGGAAAGTATTTTTCCTCCCCCTCATTTCAAGTAAGTTGTAAACGATGAAACTTGTGAATTCATTATATTCATATTGTTTCAATGATTTCTAGAACATCCTGTATATCCTGTTTTTGGTAAAAATCAAACATTAATGTTACTTCAACGTAGTTCTTCAATACAAATTTCAACTTCAGGAATCTTAGATATACGTTTTTTGAGTTCAGAATAAGAAAAGCATAGTATGCTGTGGCTCACTGACAGTAAACACTACATCCTACGGGAGGAAAATTGACACTTTCCTCTCTAGTAATACAAATAGCTATTCCGCCCATCTCTATCCAAAGTATACATTCTCTGGCCTCATTGTAGGGAGCAAAGTCGAACTTTTCCTCCCTAGAGCGGAAAAGTACTTTTACTCGCTAGGGAGGAAAAGTAGAAATGACGTCATGGTACGTCATCAATGAAATAACTTATACAGCATTGACGACCTATACTATATTATAATATTATATAAGTATAAGTCTCACCGTCTATTTATAGAATACTCTGTATTTTGCAAAATGGTAGAGATCAGTAAATTGTTATTTGAAATCAACGATTTTTACATTAACAATTTGACTTCATGTCATAGATACTTCCGGTTTTCGAATTAAGAACAGAAATATTATATAGCATGCTATGGTCCATTGACAGATTAACAGTTTCAAAGTGAGTTAGGTCACAGAGTATCCATCTGTACTTTATGATTGGGTACTCTATAATAAATCAACAAAGTATAAAATATTATTTTAAAAATGGGTGATTCAAGCGAATTTGAGAGAGGCGAAGAAATCATATGTATAACATGGGAGTAGAAGGCATTTTCCTCCCTTGAATGATTACTTCATCCAACTTCATCCTCGGGAGGAAAAGTAGCATTTTGCTTCCTTGTTATACAAATAGCTATTTTTATTATAGCCGAAACTTTCACGCCTCGCTAAATTCAAGAGGGCGTATCATTTTTGGATACAATCCGTGGAAGCAGTTTATGTCTATGAAATTGATATTTCAGCTTTCTTCAAGAAATAATTCACAAAAACGAGAAATTCCCATGCAGGTGTTATTGTTGTCGTGAGAACAACAACGGGACGGAACAATATAATAATAATAATAATAATAATAATAATAATAATAATAATAATAATAATAGATTTATTGACCAAGATAAACAA
>CAJUYH010003543.1:0-31780 GCA_910591685.1 Galerucella tenella | reverse complement strand
GTTAAAACCACCAAAATGTCAGATTTTGACAAGTGAAAAAAATAATCAACATTTTACATACATTTAATTTAATATAGGACACTTGAATACGATATGGTAAATCAAGCATTACCCATAACATTGAACAAAACAACCTCATTTGATCCTTTGGTTTCGTCCTAATAAGTACTGTATTGATTTTTATATTTAGAGAATATGTTATTTTATTTTATGATCGTTTCCCAGCTACTATTCCTCTCTACAGGCTGTGGTTCTAAGTTACTCCTTTATTACCTATGAATTTTCTTTATAAGATTTTCGTTTTGATATGGAACTATAATGAAATATTAAATGAATTACATTACATAGTTTTTATTTTTTATACAGGGTGATTCATAAGTAATGGGCCAAATTGTAAATCTACGTTCAGAAGGCCAAAATAATAATATTTTCATTAACAATAATGGGTCTTAGTCTTCTCCTTACTGAGGTACAGGATGTTAAGGCGAAAAAAATAAAATAGATTTTTGTTAATAGATCAGCTACTTTTCTACATAATGACTTGAAAATTGGGTATGAACTAGTTTTTGTGAGGGTGAACAAGAATGTAAGAGAGGATTTGAGTTAACTCGTAGATGTCGCCACATGCGTCATATGAATTAGATGAAATCAGCTACAAATTTTTCATCGCTCATTATTTTACAACTTACTTATTCAATTTGGATAGCCACATCATTTCTGTAGAAAAAAGCTATACTTCTTTGATCTTCAAAATATCAACGATTTTCGAGAGTGAATAAAAACCGTTCACAGAAAGACTCTGTGCATGAGTCGTCCAGTTTCCAACCGTTTGTGACTGCTCTACGAAGAGACCTATTAACTATATATAGAGTGGACCAAAAGTCTGGAAACGGACAATCTCGTAAATTGCTTGTCCCAATTGTACAAAATTTGGGGTGCATCTATTTTAGGATACGGAGTTTCTATATTTGATATTTGCAATGTGTTGCCAGATTCATCTTATATTATTAGTAGATTTGGTTTTTCAAATTAATCACCCTGTATGTTAAGTTATTATTGGAATCTCCTATTCAATATCCCATCGTCCGGGAAATATATCATCTAAATAACGCCGAACTTTTGCACCAAAATGAGCTGGAGCTCCAACTCGCTGAAATCATATCTGATTAAAATTGTCTCTTAAGAAGTTTCTCAGTGTAGGTACAATTTTATTTCTTAGTAGAAGTTCATATTTATTTGACGTTAAATTTCCTTCGATAGAGAATGGCCAAATTGACAAAATCAAAATCAAACATGCTTGGGAAGAGGGGCATAAAATTCAATGGGATTGGACAAAAATAATATTGAAAGAGCCCAATAATAAAAGACGAAAAATCAAAGAAAGTGCTTTAATACAACTAAATGCAGATAAATGTGTAGCTAGTATTACAGACGAATGTAGTCAAATTTGGTTACCAATGTTAGAAAGAGAAATTTCCAATAATCAATTACCTGCGTTATAAGTTTTTATCCAGGTTTTCTTATGATTTATCATTGGAATAGTTGTTAATCGATACACACTTCAGTACACAAAATCACCAAACTGAGTAATACATATTTTGAAAACAAAAATAATCATACACAAAAAAGTAATTACAAACGCGTTTTATTAACAACATTTCCAAAATAAGCGGAAAAAAGCGCTATCCCAATAAAAACCGTTCCTGGAACGTGCACTTCACTGGATTCCATTTCTAGTAGACTATCATATCTTTGGAATCTCATAAAATAAAATATTTATTTCACATTTTACCAGAGATGTGATCTACTATGAATCGACCTTAATTAAATTTGACAACAAAGTTTTGTAGTCTTAAACTCCAAAATATTATTGATTGTCTAGTTGTCATATTTTTTTCGTTGTGTCAGATAGGGACCAAAAATTATTTTAACATTAGTTAATCTTGACAAAGGTAGCTGGAACGCAACCGAAACGTCGAAATTAAAAATAATAAAATAATAAAAAATAAATAAAAAACATTATTGTGGTTTCATTCCCAAAATATAAGAGAAAAAATAATAAATAATGCCACAAGGAACTTACAGAAGATGATTATTTTAGTACTTGAACCAATAGCTTATCGTCGTTAATCTCTTCCAATTCTCTATAATTAATTTTGCTATCGTACTTTCCGACCTCGTTAATAATTTGTTTTCTCCTGGTCTTTTGTTATTTTTTTCGTCAATAATTAAACTAATTATATATTCTCAATATCTGTGAATAGTAAAATCTCATAAAAGTTTTCTAAACTGTTTCAGGTATACAAAGACTTTTACTCGTAAACGTAACCATCCTTTCTCCTTGACAGAAAAGATAAATCATACGAATGAAATTAGAATATATATCATCCGACTATTCCTTTTGATTGATAACGCTGGACTTTCAAATTTTAATATTGCCAATTAGATTTAGGAGAGTAATAAAGGAAATAAATCAAATGGGTTTTTGTATTTTTTTTCAAATGAAATTGAGCAATGAATGTAATGAAAAGTGAGTTAAGCTGTTTTTACACGGTAATATCACAAGAAATTTCGGTTAATCGTTTTTTTTTCTTATCCGGAACTACGGGGGCAGCTTGACAGGTTCGACGATCCATTCAGCATGTTCTCCAGCCTTCTGTAGCTATTTCCTGGTTCTTATCCTAAAAGCTGTGCAACAGAATTGGGTCAGACAATTTAAACGCGGTAGTTAAGCAGGAAAACACGAAGTGTCAAATTACCTATGTGCCTCTCCAGTCTGACTATTTTTGTATTTTTTTCCCGGTGGAATGCACTATTATGACCGTTGCCTTAGATATAAAATACTGTACAGCAGACAATTATCTTTGTCCAAAGCAATGGTTCAATAAAACTCAAAGTCCCAACCACAAAATTTAATAAAAGTTCCTCAAAAGGACACTTATGATGCGCTACTAGTTTCGGTACAATATTACCATCATCAGGCTACAATATAAAGAGAAATGGTAAACTTAATACATGAAGATCTCACAAGATTCTGTCAAAATGACTTAAACAAGAGTAGTTAATAGATATAAAATGAATGTGAAAATAATATTATAGGTAATAATACAAAATTGAGAATATTACAATTGTTGATATTAAATTGAAAAACTATTAATATAATTAAAAAAGGTTAATGAGAATCTTACAAATTACAACTTTGATAATATAAATTATAAAAGTGGGTAGTCAAATTGAAATAAAATAAAATATAGTTACCAGTATGAAATATATAATCCAAAGAACAATGGTTGTTGCCAAAAATTGTATATGTTGAAACATATTTATATCAAATAAATTACAGGTTTATTTGAGTGGTAAGGGAAGAAAAGAAAATGGAAAAAATATTGGAAATATTAAACTAATTTGAAGTTAATCAAAATGTTAGCCTAATGGACTATGCCAAAAGGGGGGGTTTAAAGAACTTTAGTTTTTGATTTTAAATTTACATTTGAATTGTCCGAAAGGACTATTTAATTGGGGTTGGGGAAGGAAAATTGTTGTTAATTCTTCAAATGTCTATTACCCAGTTTCAGCAGCCTGATTGAGAGTTCCTTATCTACCTTGTTCTATGAACTCTTTGTGAGGAGTTGATCTTTTTGGATTGGTGCGCCTTGTTCAGCCAGTTACCGATTTCTCCTTTAATTAGTGCCTCTTCGGGACAGGCAACGTTTAGTGATACAATGATAATATTTTTTATACTCTAATGGTTCGGGTTGATGTTAATTAGAAACACTGATTTAATTTCACTTATGGTTTTATTTTTATATTTTGTTTATATAGAACTGTATTCACTCGAACTTCGGTCAGCCCAACTGACCTCAGTGGAGTTAGGCTAAACTCAGACGGACCACAGCAACTATTTTGTGTTTTTTTGTCGTCATCTGTCTCTGTGGTCCGTCTGTAAATGTAATTGAAGTTGATCGTTTGTCAACCTCCATTTGATAGTGCTAAATGTTATTCTACTGGTCTCATCAGAAAGCAGAGCTATATATATTTAAACTTAATAATTATTTTTATATAATTGCTGATAGACATATTTACGAGAGGTATTAGAGTACTACCAACAAACACCACCATATCCCCTTTAAGATACATTGGGTTGTTCCATAAGAGCTTGAAAGATAAAATATTACCCAACAGAAAATATCTTCATTATACTACGACTATTTCATAAAAGTAATATTGGCCTAAAGTAAATTTGAAATTATATTAAAAATTCGTTTTTATGGTTACCATTTATAAAGCAATCATCAAAATATATCCACTTGGAAATGTGTAGGTATTTCAGACGTAACGTACGAACGGGTTAAAGACATTTCAAAATAACTTGACCACGACGGGGGGCAGACTGTTTTAACTGAAATTTATTCGGGATATAAATTTATCTGATTTACATCAGAAAATTTTATATCGTGATCGAAATCGATTCGATTTTGAAATTAAATTCTTTTAGTTGGATTCTTGTATAGAAGATTGATCATTAAATTTAATTTAAAAACTCTTGATAGAACACTAACTACAACATTAATGAGATCTGTTAAACAATTCATTTATTAATTATATTCATACAGGGTGTGATCAGACAATTTAGAAATTCTATAAATTGTTATCAAGAAAAACAGTAGATGTCCTCAAAATCCGTATTTTGGAATGATCTCGAACTGTACAGAGTGTTGCATAAGTGCGATACAAACCAACCTTTTTTTCAAATAAAAGCCTGTAAGGATTCATTATTTAAGAACAAACCCTCTGTCATGAAAATTAAATAGGTATCCGATTTTGTGAGATATAAATCACACGATAGACCAAACAAAAAATGGGGGGGGGTCTTAGTATTTGCTTATGTTAACGCATATCTGAATGGATCGCATCAGCGTTAAAAGAATATTTTTTTACTCTCTGTATTGAAAATAACACATTTTGACACTGTATTGCGTAAGCTTAACAAGAAGCGAAGCCGGACGCAATCTCTTTGATGTTTTGGTAACAAAAATGTATGACCTTGAGAGACCGATGTTGACAGATAGTTAACTTATTAAATACACTGAGAAAATGATCAAATCTTCAAATATCGGCGATATAAATGGTTGGCAAAATGAAGTATGACAAGTATCTTATTATAAGAATGAATCCTTTAAGCTTGCGCATAAAAAAAAGATCGGAAGCTTCGCTTCTTGTTAAGCTGGTGTATTCTTTGACGTGAGTAACAATTATCAAAGGTAATACCACGAGTGCTTCAAATTTTATCGATAATTTTTTCTTTTCCACGAAAATTGAATGTTTTTGCCTCAAATAAACAAGTTTGAGTGATGAAAATAAAAAATTATGTGATAAAATTTGAAGAGCGAGTTGTATTTGGGAAGATTATTTTTGTCAACAATTGTGGAGTGGAATTTTGTATTAAATGTTCAATATTCTCTTGGGTGATGGGTGATGGCACTGAATCGGTTTGTGTTCATTTTTCAATAAACTTCGAAGCACTTTTAGTTGTCATTAATGACAAATTCAAAGTAAAATTTTGACGTTTCAATGTAAACAAGGTATTATCGATAAGGAAGCAGAATTATCAGTAGTAATACCCCTAGGGTCTTGATAATACCGAGATAATTTTGTCATAGAGAATGCTGAAAGCGTGTTGCTTCCAAGGCCGCAGGCCGAGGGCTATTATCTTTGAGCAACACGCTTGAAGGATTCTCTACGACAAAATTTTAAGTATCTATTAAGATCCGAGGAGTATTCGATAAGATAATTTTTTACTTTGTATAGCTTCCAAAAAATTGATTGCCAATCTGATGTTTAATAATTGTCAATACAAACTTTATCAATTTTAATCAAATAGTATTCATTTTTATTTAAAACTACAGTTGTGAAAAGTACAATTGGTAAATTAATTGAATCGTTAGATGCAATACCTAATATTCGCGACATTTTTAATCCAGTGGTCAGTTTGACGTTTAATTAATGTTTACTAAAAAGTAAACACCAAACTGAAAACACCACATGTAGGGTATTATCGCTGTAATACAGCGGTGATTGGATGAAATTTGACACATGACTTGAAATTAAGTAATTTGATTGGTTACTATATCCAGTAAAAAATTATCAAAGGTAATACCACGAGTGCTCCAAATTTTATCGATAATTTCTTCTTTTCTACGAAAATTTGTTTATTTGGCAAAAATATGAAAACAAACCGATTGATAAAATCACGAGTCCGTTAGGACGAGGGATTTTATCTAAATTCGATTTGTTTGAATGTTTTTGCCTAAAATAAACAAGTTTGAGTGATGAAAATAAAAAATTATGTGATAAAGTTTGAAGAGCGAGTTGTATTTGGGAACATTATTTTTTTCAACAATTTGAAATGTATTTAAATGTATTAAATGTTCAATATTCTCTTGGGTGATGGCACTGAATCGGTTTGTGTTCATTTTTCAATGAACTTCGAAGCACTTTTAGTTGTCAATAATGACAAATGTAAAGTAAAATTTTGACGTTTCAATTGGCATTCAATCACATTGCAAGAAGGTATTCTGTTGTATTGCTAAACAAGGTGAACAAGGTATTATCGATGAGGAAGCAAAGTTATCAGTATAATACCGAATGATTGGCTAGAATAATGTATTGCTATTGGTTAAAACCACCAAAATATCAGATTTTGACAAGTGAAAAAAATAATCAAAGAAGGTATATTGATTGCTCTTGACGTCAGGTTGTATATCAACTCATTTATATGAACATTAATAGTACAATTATGAACATTTCTAACAAAATTTGGATAAAGGTTTTCATGTTTTTTTCTCGATTCGTATAAAATGTTCTCCATTCTCAACCAAAATTTTCTGTTACTCTTGAAGTACTGCAGGAGACTTCTGGCCTCTTTATATTGTACAACATTTTATTTACAACTTCCTTTTTATTGTTGCCGTTATTCGCTACATAACTAACTAATAATAGTTACAGATTTCCATCCGCCATGTCATATGATAACTAAGACATCAACTCCAGTATTCGCTAATAAAGTTCTCCTAAGAGAATGTCCAGTTAAAGATCTCCGAAGATCTCAATGTTCAGAAATTTAGCAATTTACGTGGAATTGAAGAAATCTGGCTGCTCTCAACAGACTGGTTTAAGCACATTCCAAATTCGTGAGATGGGATCTTATTAGAATGTAATTTCGAACTATTTTGTAATAACAAACCTTCTCATCGTCTCTTTTAGTCACTGTAAATGTCAGTTGCGTTTTTGGAATCAGGAATAACAATAATTATGACTTAATTCAACATTGTCCATTTTCAGCAATTCCCATAATTATTACAACCTCCATCATTAAATAAATATCATCGGTGGCTTCAAACAGGAATTTATTTTCATCTTCCCTGTTGAACACATATGTTTCTTAAGCTCATTTTCCACGTTGTGTCAAATCGCAGAGACTTGTTGCTGGGACAAATCGCTGCGAGAAAAAGTACAATCAGCATATCGATAGTTTGTTGCTGCGACTCATCCAGGCATAGGGGAAATGTGTTGCCAACTTGAGTGACAGTGACAGCAATGTCAGAGCAAAGCAGCTAATAGAAATCTTGGGTTGGTGCCACAAAATCCACAAGAAAAGTTACAAAGTCGCAGCGACTTCTCGCTCGAAAATAGAGCTAGTTCTAATTCATGCGACCGACGCGCCCGACATACAAATAAAAAGATAATAATGTATAAAAATCATACCATATATATATATACTTTTTTCACAAACCACATCCTTGGCAACCATGCACAATAACGGTAACGGCTAACCTAACCTAACATAATCAAAACATGCTCAAAATCACTTGTAATCTGTTCTCAAAATTCATAACGCCATTTTTGTTTGCTACATTGTTTGAAGATTAGGACTTCAACCCAACCCAACCCTCCTTTTCCTTTATAAAAGTAGTGCCTTTTCAAATACAAATTCTTTTTTAACTACATCCTCATTCTTTTTAATAAAATTGAAGATTTAGTATCGCATAATTATTTTCTATGGCTCCAAATTTTTGTTTTATTACTTCAATAAGATGAAAACCAGTAATGTTTATTATACAGGTGAGTACGTTTTATATCGACAATCTATACTACTGTTTAGTGCGGTAATAGTAGGACAGGCAATCAAAAATTCAACATTGCCAACCAGTAAGATTCTTACTTAATTATATACTTTGAATGTATCACAAGCCGTTTAATTTGTATGTTATTGAGGAATATGTACTACATGATTAGAATAAATGGTGTTGGTGTTTATGGTAGCATGGGAGAATTATGAGGTGATTAATTTGTTAAGTGCATTAACGTAGAATTGCTGGGTATTTACTCGAAGAGTATCAATTATATTTGTTTATTTTGATATAACTTTTAATTAACTGAGAATATGTTTTTAAAAACTAATTTTATTACTAAAACAACTTAACAATTTGGATTCCTGTTCTAGAGTAAGCTATACCACACAAAAAATGAATGAAGGTGATAATGGCAAACAATAAAAATTATTACCAAGCTAATTAGATATGAAGTATACGGTAACATTTATACAAAAATGTTAGTTATAGTCCAGGATCCCAGAGCGATAAGACAAAGCTTATTTTCAAATAGATTCAATGATAGATTCTCAGTAGCATCTCGTCTGCTTTGAATACCTGTGTGTTTGTGGAGCTAGCCTAGGCATTCAGTACCCTCAAAAGGTGAGCGTTTGGGCCGGTATCATAGGCGACCATCTTATTGAGTCAAGAAAACATATTCGTATTCTGTGTAAAATTTAATTTTTTAAAATCGCAGAGCGCTTTCGGCTATTAAGTCATCTTCAGTATCAATAGCACTTGTAAAACCGGCCCTTAGTTGGAATTAAATCATTCGTAGCTGCCTTAGCAATGTCAACAACGTCGGGCGGTGTACAGTTGGGTTCTGAATCCGACATAATATAGCTTTGTTCGCGGGTCTGATTACGAACTAATTCAGGGACTGATCGCATGCGCATTTTCAAAATTGTCGTTCGCGGGTTGATCAGTTCTGAATTTTTAGTAATAGTTCTGTGTTCGCGGGTCACAGTGATTCAGTAAATTATTGATTCGTAATCAGTCCTAGCAGTTCTCTGATTTTGGTAAGGACTGAAAGTTCAGTTCGGCCGCTCATGCGCAAATGATGGATATGTTAGTTGTTTCATTCATATGGTTTTATTTTAGTACATTTTATCTTATTTTAGTTGTTTCACTTGTTTATTGCATAGACCACGTTTATTGTTTGATTTGTTGTTAAAATAACAATAAATTACACATATATTCAATTATTTACTTCTTTCTGCTTCGCACATTTTGAATAAATATTTTCTTTAAAAATTAAAATCTGTATACAACACAAAGAAAAGGGACAAAGGGAATCACAGTGAAGGGAATGGCGAAAAAAGTTACAGTTAGCTATCAGAAGTGTGGTGTTTTGTTTTCTTCAAGTCCTGAAAGGTAATCACACAGGGTGATCTGTGGTTCTCTAAGACCTAAGATCGTTCGCGGTATACTTGGAACTATTTGCTGGTTCGGAACTAAGCATGCGCTCTAGACAATGTACAGTTAATTCCAGACTGATTCGGAATCGGTTCGGATTGTGACCCGCGAACATAGATAATATAATCTAAAATAAAATTTCAGTACACATTACTACAACAAACGAAATTTTGATGCTCAAGTACTTACCAAAAATGCACAGTCCAATTGTTGCTTTAAATCACATACAAAATTTCTGACATATATAAATATATATGTTATATAAAATATTATTGAACTGTCAAATTTGTTTTTGACTTGGCAATCACAAAACCAGTAACCACGGAAATGTAGTGCGCAGTTTTATAATTATTATTCTCTGAATTTATCAACTTCGTTGCAATCGTTTTGAATTTTTATTTAAATATTAATTGGTTCTATAGTCTGGATGCGGTTTGCCGAAAAAATAGCATGTTTCAATCGGAGCAAAAGCACTTTTTGTGGCTCGTCTGAAATTGTCGGCCTCACTAACGTTCGGCCATCAAACATTCAGACTCGCCACAAAAAGTTATACTTTTACTCCTAATAAAACAATATACTATATTACGGAAAAAGTTTATGGTCCAGTATGAAAAAAACTCGTATAGTTCTCCAGACCCAATTTTTTCCCATATCACAAATAATTTGTTTCGCATTCCGTCATCTTCGTTTGTGACATAAAATAATAACAATATCGACATAGGTATACCTGGCCGTCAGATTTGATTTATTAAGATTGACAAGGGATGCATTTAAAATTCGTCTTAACCTTCAATATAAAAAAAAATATACAACTCTCAACTTTTTTATGACGTTTAGCGACAATGATGAATTTCTTAAGCCAAGAGGAATTCAAGATGTCATAAGAAATTTTATAGCCGATATTACAAATAACTGGGTCCCTTTACATACTTCGGGCAGGTGTCTGTAACAGGTATATACGAGTGCCTCTCCTCAATTATGTGTAATTGCGAATATTCACAAAATACCGCTTCGGGGTGGCTAAAACCATTTTGCCTTTCCTTTTTGGTATCTTCAATTGATAAATTAAATTTGGTGCTGTACGTTATTCTTCTACATACAATAAACTTTACCAACTATACGATTTTTACATTTTTCTGTCGAATATTTCAACAACACGAACATTTGCGTCTTTGTCCTTATTTTTATTCTTATTCAATTGAATTGTACGAAAAATTATTGTTAAAATTGATGAAAATTCCTTGTAGGTATGTATGTAGGTATGTATAAATACAGAGCTGACATCCACTTAGTTCTCAGTCCTTTAGACCTATTTACTGGAGAAGCCTTTAGGTCTTTAAGTTATTTAAGCCAGGCAATAGAGTATGCGAATATTTACCCATTCCTTGGCCTAATTCAGCTTTCCTGTTCTTTACCTACATTTTCCTTCTAATGCGTTAATTTTAGCTTGACAGATCCATGGGGTTTTCCGGACACTTTGGCCCACACAATCCTATACCAGTCTCTTCATATTTGGTGATGGTGTTAGGATCTGCTGCTGTATCCTGTGTTGGATAAAAAATAATATGTATTTTGATAACATTAACGTGAAAATTCCACACTAGTGATTTTTAACCAATCAGAACGTGTATTTCTGTCAGATCACCATAGCAACGGATGAATTTTATCGGAAATTTTTTCCTGGTGGGTACCCAACAGCGAATTATACTGGAAATTTTTTTCGACAATCCAATTTTTATTTGTTTACACCATAATTTTGATTAATTTCAACAAAAAGCTTAAATGTTTCCTAAATTCATGGACCATTATGATTGATGTTTATATTAAACCGCAATTATTGTATACTATGGCAGGTTGATTCGAAGCTGCTTGCTCTTGATTTAGAGATTCTTGGACTGTCTTTACAGTAGTTCAAGCAGACCTCATTGCGTCAATTATATCCTGATGATGGCCCGAGCCAATTTGCAGATATGGTTTTATGAAGTGACTGCTACCATGCCCTGTTATTGTAATATATTGTAATAGTTTTGGCTAGAGTTGATTTGTTATCTTGATCTTGTTGACATCGATTCCAATCACTGATGCCGCCGATTTGAACCAGGAAGATATTGTATTTTGTCCAACCGGGCTGTTCTTGTACCATCCTTTGGAATTGGGGTGGTGCCAGTTTGGATTTGGAGTTAAAAATGAACGATTCGTTTTGATGAGTTGGTCTCGCTTGCTTATTAGTTTTTTGAACAGTTTTACTGGGCATAATTCTTCATTGACTGTATTCGGTACAAGCCACTTACTGTCGGCCATTTTTGCGAGCCGCCTTGAGTGGTCTTGGAGAAAACCGGGTTATAGTCAATGCGTCCTGTTGGTTTCCCTTGATTATCAATTTCCTCCACAAAATATTCTATTGTTGCTGCCGCTCCTTCATTTCCTCTCCAGGCCCATTCATGAGCAGCAATGTGAAAGAACTTTCTTTGCAATCCTTCCGGAGTGTTTTCGTCCCAAAGCTCAATAATCTTTATCAATTCGTCTGCTGATAGTGCGGATGAAATTGCCTTTCTCTTGGTTGGATCTATTTGTAGCTTCTGACGCTTAGCATTTTTTGCAGCTCTTGCGTTGACAAATTCTGTCAGAGAATGGATTAAATTTGCGATTATACCTTTCGAAAAAATATTCCTGCAACTGCTTAGCTGTAGAATTCCATAGAACTTTGATAACACTTTCCTTGTAGTCTTCGGAGTTCTTTTTTTGGCATGTTGAAGGCATAGTCTTCAAGAATGAGCGCCAGTTCATCCACAGGTATATCCGCTCTGTCGAAATCATACGCTTTTTCTGTGCAAAAGTTTATAAACTGCTTCCATACACTTGCCTTCGATTTCCTAGTATTCGCTGGTGTCAACTGCTTAATATTCTTGCTGTTTTGACAAATTTTTGACAGAAATAATTTCTAGTTTAGAGTTTCACTGAGTTGCCATGGTAAATGAATAATCAAGTTGACAAAACCTGTTTTGCAAGAACTTGATAAAGACGAAAATTGATGTTGTTGGAAACACATTTGGTGTGGAATTTTCTTACCGAATACCACACGAGGTCAAATTAAGTCCGGAAATTTTTTCGAGCTCATGAATATTTTGAAAATTATCCCGAGTCGAAGACGAGGGATAATAATAATTTGACCTCTAGTGGTATTACTAGTGAAAATTTCTTAAAGCAGTACCACCTTCACTGTATACTTATATTAACGAAGGAGATTAATTATAACTTAGTAAGTGCAATTGCCACCTCCCATAACGATTTGTATTGGAAGAAAACAAATAAATACAGGCACGGGTTTTTATCGATCGTTGGTCGAACCGATGATTTTGCGAGGTGTGGGCGGAGACAACATTGCTTAGGTTATTTCATAAATCTGACACCTGTAATCTGTTAATTAATTTTTATTATTTAAACAGTCTAACCAACCGTACTGCAAACGAGATTATATCTATAGGGTGGCCCAGCTTGCACTTTCTCAATGATGTTAACATCGAAAGGTAGACGAGATACCTATAAAGCTAATAATATGTCAGCTAGGCCAACAAATCAGGTATAGTGGGGCCGCTCTTAGTTTACCACTTTTGAATTAGAAAGTTATAGCGATAAGACGGTGTGTTCGTCGGAAATTTCAGCAGTGGTACCTACTCAAACGCTATTTTAACCTAGCTTGTAGCTGAAAACATCTTAAATAGTGTTGCGCGTATAGCCAGATGAGACCCAACCAGATCTATTAGATACATCATTTTACATATGAGAACATAAATTACGACATTTCTTAATGATTATAACCTTTCTCATTAAAAAAAAGAAAAAAATCGATATTTTCAAAATACATGTTCTTTCGTACATTCAGCGACATCCCAAGTAGCAATTTAAATTCTATAACGTTTCTATAAACAGCTACAATATATGTCTTATAGGATACTTAAATTCTTATAACGGTCTACAAAACAATTATACGATCCTTATACAACTGAAAAGGGCCCATTTTTATACAACTGTTTGGTTGTATAACATTTCTATTAAAAGTTTATAGAACTCTTATATGACTGTTTTATAATCACTCATACAGCTACTATAAAATGATTTAATAGTCAGTCATGTAGTCACATCTATAAAATGGGATTGAAGCGACACTATGAAGGTTTTACAAAATGGTTGTATAATGCAATACATTTTTTTATAATGCTGTTATTTCGAGCACAATGGAAACATTTTGTCATCTAGCAGTTTATAAGAGCATTTCATTTTCTAGTGAAGAATATCAGAATCAAATTACATTTCATACATTTCTTTGGTAGAAATGGAGACTTATCAAAACGACTTGGGCCGCTTGGGCGGACATCGATAGTAAACATTACAATTTCATCCCCTGATAGATTATAGGTATATATTTGGCAAAAAAATGAAGCGCTTCAATTCTGGTTAAGTTTCAAGTAAATACTTGAAAAAAATAATAAAATAGAATATCTTAAAATACTTTTTTTTATTACTTTAATAGTTTATCACTTCATATGGATATTCTTTCACAATATAATTCTCTAAATAATGATAAAGTCACATTATTCAATATAGTTCCATTTCCAGCTCAATTGCTCATAATGGCGGCGAAAGCGGTACAAGAATTGCTTATTTAAGCATGGCGATTTATAAAGCAACAATTTTCTCGCAAAGAAATGCCTTAGCAATATTTTATTGTAAAATGGAACGGTATACGATAACTGTTTCATAACGAAGAGTATTTAGGCATTACACAACTAAAAAGTGTTTTATAATGCAACGCAATTGAATGCTATATAATATTCATTATACAACATTATACAGCATCAATAAGACAAGCTTAAGTAACTATTTTATAATGTTGTAGCTGTTAGTTATATATGTAGTATATTATAGAACTCTTATACAATAGGTATAAAGGTTTTATAAAATGATATTTTTGATATTGTATAAACTGGCTTGTAAGGTATTATATAATTTCAAAAGAAATGATCGTATAATGCGTTATAGCATATATTGTAAAAGTCACTATAGAATACAACAATTTTCTTTAAAAAACAAAATTATCGCAACAAAAGGCTTAATAGAAATAAAAAGTCCTCAAAACAACGCTATTCGACTATTATACAACAATTCAGTCCTCTTAGAATTCCATTTTGCTAGTTGGGATATTATCTCAAAAAAGAAAGTAAACTATCGACAGGATCTTTTTTGAATAATAAAATGTTTTTAAAAACAAAAGTTTTACTTTTGTGTCTTAGTTTCGACATAGGAATTTTTTTCTTGAAGATCTCCAGGTGGAAATAATTCATTTCTACACTATACAGTTCACAGTGCTTTAGTTTTGTCCGTAATCACTTTTTAAATCATACATTATTAATTAAGAGTTTATTGAAGGTATGAAAAAACTTGCATTTGAAGAAAAAATCCTTTTTTTATAAAAAAAGGTCATCATGACCACTAAAAAACGCAATTCTTCATTTCTATTGGATATAAATGTATTGGTAAATAAATGATCATTTCTGATATCCGTATCGAGCCATTTTCGAATATAGTTTTTAAGGGAATTCGAAAGCGAAAGTATTGTCCAAAATGATTAAGGATGGCTCGTCTGAAGTTTTTAAAACTTGTTCTTCCAACTAATTTTGAAATATTACAGCGTTCATGTTATCATGGTAGTTTTCAGTATTTTTTTGTTGCAACAAAAAATAAACTGGCTTTTGGTAAAAACTCTTCCTTACTTCCAGCATGTACTCAACATATCGTTTCCACAGCTACTGAGAAAGAATATTTTGTCAAATTATTTTTTGCGAATATCCATAAAATATATCGGAAACCATTAAGAAAATACCACGGATATAATTAAAATCCTTTAAATTAACTTCTCTAGTACTGCTTTGTAATAACTAATTTAAAAGTAATGCTATTTATAAACTAAGAGCGGCCATACTTTTTTAGATAAACCTCATTTGAGATTTACTTGATTCTAATACTATTTCAACGGCTTTGCAACATAGTCCAGTTATGTCGCTAAAAGTCTAACAAGTATAGTTCTTTTCATGATCTAAGAAACTGACCTGACCTGAGATGGGATAATGACATGCAATAAAGCCATAAAAGTATTAGCCGTGACAGGGCTAATGCGGCTCTGCACAGTAATTCCGAAAAGTTTTATGGTTTCATTGCATCTCAAGCATAAATCAAGTCAAGTCAGTTTTTTAGATCGTGAAAAGAACTATACATATAAGTATTGATAAAACATAATACAAATTATTGACTACATGACTGTCTTTAAATCGATGGAAGTGGCCTAGAACCAATCCAATCCTAGTTTAAAAAAAATATTAAAAAGTTCCAATGGCCACTTGTAAATAACTTATCAGACATACATTCAAAATTATGAAATAATTACATGAAACGTCATAGACAGATTAACTCTAACCTTATTTTATGTTAAATTTAATAAATAGGTATTTGAAATATTGTTAATTACATACAATTTACGATATAAATACTTTAATTGTACCCCGCCACCGGATGTCATCATTTAAACATGCTTTTTTCCTATTGCAATGTAAATCTTTATAATAACAACTAACCTTTCCACTTTCGACAACTTTTTCATTGTTTTCTTTAGCTATACTTTCTCAAACCCTATAAATCCCAACATTAGAATATAGTAAGCACTATGATAAAACAATATAAATTATACAGAGTGTCCAGAAAATCTCCTGTCAAACGCGAACTATACAGATACTAGATGTGATTTAATTTTTATATACTTAACCTAATTTACTCTGATCTCAATAATAGCTGCCTTTGAAGTTGAATTCACTATTACGAACAGTTGTCGATTTCAATTGTTTGACCAGCTTTATTTAGGGAGGAATGAAGAGTATTATACAATAATTCACATTAAACACCCTATAAGGGCCTATTCTGTAACTCTTACTCTAATATTAAGAGGCCGTTGAAAGTTTGACAGGTGCTAAAACGAAAACAGTATTCGCTAACCATATTTACGTTAAAATTCCCTTAAAAATAGCTTGGATCTTTTGGGATTCAGTAAAAAATACACATACCTCAAGTACCTATATTTATAGTATATTACGTAACGTGTGTGCTAAAAACATTCTACGCACGAATGGAAAACCGTGAGTGCGTAAAATGCTTAACAGCACGAGTTACGTACTATACTTTATCTACGACCTACTTGTACTTGTAATTTTAATCTTATTATTAATAATATTTGAACAACATCAACAATTGATATTTTTAATAATTTTATTGTATAATATTTAATTCCATAATATTAGTTATTATAATAACTGTTCATAGTAACATTACAATTATTAAACACAAATCGTAAATCGCTTCCTTTGCTTGTTGAAGCATAAGAAGCAACAGGTGATTGGTAAACTTTCATCTCCATCTCTATTACTCTATTACCAATGGCACATTAAAGAACTAACGTTTAATTAATATATTGTTGATAATCAAAAGTCCATTTTTCAATTATAATCAATACATACTTAGTTACCTACTTTCCATGATTAAACGTGGCAATATCCAATGTTTTCAAATAGTAAATTTTGAATAAAATGGCGACGTCTATTGACAGTTGCTAAGATGTTACTAGGAAAGCCGTGCCATTTACTTTAAAGCTGTGTGTTTTTTTTACCGTGCGTAATAGACATCATTACATTGATGCCGACTGTGTGTTATTGACTGATTACAGGGGGGGTCGTAGGTAAACAATATTACCGTGACTCTGTATCTGGTAAGGATTTAATAATAAAAGTTCATAGATCACTCACTGTACAGTGAACAGTTTTTCTCTTGAATCAATGTGGGGGATTAAGTAAAAACGAAATATCTTGGGATGTACTATACCTTAAATTTTATTTATTATTGTCCATCTCTTTCTGCTTTAACTTTTTTTTAGGTTGTAGCTCACTGCTAGTAAGATCCGGTCCTGGATACAATCTTCTGACACCTTAAAATTGTAGACTTATTATAATATACATCGAATTGAGTAAAATTTTCGGATTAGCCGCAGTCTGGCAAATTCTCATTCATCATCCGATGACTTTCAAGGTTGTATACCTACTATCCATTCTTCGATAAGTAAAAGGTATTTTTCTTTGTCGTCCACGTCGATTAGAAGCTATTATTGAACCGGGATACTTTTGGTGGATTTTTAAAATTAAGATCTTCTCCATAACAGTCTAAATAATATTAATAATTTGCACGTGGCTGTACAAAATCGAAGTTTGGAATACTCAATTGATTCGTATTAAAGTAAAAAAAGTGAGTTTTATTTAATTCATAATTTTATCATATAAATCAGCTGATCTAAATCAACAGATACTTTGTTTTTTTTGTAAATTATTCGCCATTCAAAGAGAATTTAGATATTTTGTAAGATGATGTGTGTCACTGAGCTGATTCCAAATCAACTTGCCTAATGGGCTTGTTATCAATGAAATATTTTCTCGGTTTTTCTTACGTTGTTTTGTAAAACTGAATCATCAAAATAACTAGTGAAATTTTCAGCTCTTGAAATATCCCCACTACTTAGATATTAGAGGTTGAAAATGGAGCTCCCTTAAAAAGCGACAGAACCGACTGTGACGTCACATTGCATATTGTGCTCTGTACACCGCTGCGTTTCACATAAGAAAGTTGGTTACAGCTGCAATATCTATGAATTTTAAAAGTGTTATTGATTTTTGCTATTAAAGATGTACTCAGTAGATACTGGAAATATTGAAGCAGATTCTGCAAATTCACCTGAAGTCGATATCTTTATGGTGAGGGACTACATTAATAGAAACAAAGAATTTACACTTGGTTTCTGAATCGAAATTTCAAAACAATCTAAATACATTGTTCATTATCATATCTACGTCTGGAGGGAGTAGGAAGTCTTTTCTTAACTTGGACAAATGGGTAAAGGTAACTGGCTAATAACGGTATAGTTTTTTGTATAATGCTACATACTCTGGAAAGTGCCACACCAAAATCGTCTCCTAATATCCTAAAGTTAATTTAATTTGATCTTTTTTAATGTTAAAAAGATATCAAGCTTGTCCAGCTCACATTTTTATAGTTAACAAGCTCACAAAAAATAATGAATGACTCGGAACTCCCAAATAAGGCTATGGATTTTTTTCTATCAAATAAAATATTCTATTTCGTCTGACCTATTAGTTTCTAGATAAAATGAGCTATTCGGATCTGACATACTTAATTCTGACGAGCTAAATGTAGAAGGACTGCTAGTTGATATTGAAAACTCTTCGTTCATAGGTTTTCCGTCTTTTTCCATTCACGATTTCTTTGGAACGATCTCATTGCTAGTGCATTTTCTCTTTTTAGCCATTTTCCATATATAAAACCCCTCGCCCCCGCATTGAATCGCTTTGGAACGTACATAAGCCTTAATGCAAGCCTGAATCCCTATTTCCCGAGATATAGGTTCCATTTGTGTGATATCCATTTGATTTTCTTCCTCTACTTTATCATCATCAGAGGCTCTATTTTCTGAGCTTAACTTGTAAAAACTGTGACCATGGCTTTGAACTATGCATTGTTACTCTATTTTTTAGACAGTCAAACAATCTCGGTACTACTCAAGGTTTTAATTTAACTGTTCCACTGCTCAGTGTTTTAATGTACCTACATATATTTTTCTGGTGCATTCTTGAATGTGTTAGGACAGCCGGGAATCAAATAGTATTCATTTACCACTTTTCTCTCATTCCCTTCACAATAAAATAACGAAACAGTAGGTACAGTCAACATTCCAGCGTTTTTTTTTCTTACACAAAACGATACAATGTACACAATACACAGCTCTCGACTCGCGGCGTTTCAAACGTTAAGTATAGCATATGCAGTGTGACGTCACAGGTAACCACGCCCCTTTTTCGTTCAATTCAATTTCTTTAATTAATTTGAGGGTTTAAACTTTCGCGGAAAAATCTAAAATTTTGGGAATCGGTTTAAAATGAGTTTCAGTTTCTATTATTAACTAAAAAAAATGTTCTTGAACAAGCCCATTGCATCAATAACTTCATCCTGCATAAAAATGATTGATATACAGGTGTTGGTTAAAATTGTGAATGTTAAAGACTTAATAATATCTTGTTCCCTTATTGCGAAGCATAAACATGGGACCGCTGGCATTTTTTCACACTCGGTTACGATCTTTTAAAAAATAAATTTTATCGATGCCAACAAAACCAGGTAAAATTTGAGTCTTCGCATACGTATCGTAATTCCAAGAAATGAGTCAGCCCAACGTAACCGTCAAAGAAGTTACCTGAAGCAAGAGATACTATCAAAATCACGGTTCGAGAACTTGACAACTTATTTAAAATCAAAGTACGACGGGGAAAGTGGAATGAAACTATAGGTGTAATCAAAAGCTACAATCAATTTAAAAAATAATTTGTTAATTGCAAATAAACTTACTTTTCCGTGTGGTACAGGGTGTGTCAAAACTGAGGCTCGCTATTTCTGTATATGAAAATTCACAATTGAAAAAAATGTGAATATTCTTAATTACGTCTAATATTCTATAGATATTAATCATAATAATTGTATTATATCGTAGTTTTTTGAAAATTTTAGGTGTAGTAATTTTTCAGATAAAGAAAATGTGTAAATTTGAATTTATTCTCCTAAATAACTTGAGAGCTATTCATTTTGACATTAGAAGAACATTTTCTTAGGGATCCTCGCAACAAGCCCTTTATTTATTTGATATGTCACACGGTATAGTTCGCATCAAATTTTCTTAGTTTCATATTTACTCTCAAATACAGATCCCATGTTGAAAATATTCGTGTTAACGTTACAAGTCCGTGTTTCAGATTCAAAGATTCTTATGTGTAGCAAATATCAACAGTCTGTACAATACATTCCTTAGCAATGTGTATAAATTTCAGAATAGTTGCCGCTGAAGCTAAGAATGGTAGCCGGAAACGATCGTCGGTAGGTACTCTTTTTTAAACGCATTAAAAAAAATTTCTGGGTATTCTAATATATAATCAAAAAAAACATTCAGTATCAACGGCTGCTGAAGTCGCCACCATCTACACTGTTAAAAAAATAACTAAATTAGTTATTTATGTAATAAGAGCGAAACGTGATACATTATTGCTTGAGAGTAATGGTAATTACTCGAAAGCAATAATGTCACGTTTTTGCTCGTAATACATACAACATTTTTTCTGCAATCACTTAATTGTAACTATTAAAAGCAAATATAAAGTAGAATTCATAAAAACTTTTAAAATCTGTCAGTTTATATATGGCAATTCAAATATGTTCCAAGCTTTTATATTGTCACTGTCAATACAATTGTGTTTTTCTACGAAGACCTCGATAAATGTTCATTTTGTAACCGTATCTTCAATCATAAATAAGCACATTTTGTACAGAATTTCATTTTTGCATCGGCTGCTAGGCAAGTTGCTAAAAGCGGCTACACACACGCCTGCCGCAGGGGCGATCTAGAGTGTAAGAGTGGGGGGGACCCTAAATCGCCTCCTTGATTGTAACGTGTGTAGGTAAGCAGGGGCGATTTCCTAGATCGCCTCCTTTGGGTCCAGCCGCCCTGCCACAACTCGCGTGTGTAGCGTGATCGGGTGATCGGGCCGATTTCGACTCAGTTCTGTAGAGAAAGCCGTTGGATGTTTGTTTTTATTGTGCAGCTTGCTGAGGTAGATCGAATATAGTTATCCTAGAAAACAACAACCAAGAGCGTGATGTTTGGACGCGGGTTATAGAAGTCTTTAAAGACCGGCCCCACATGTGGGATAAAAAAACAAACATTATTTCAACAGGGACATGGGACATCAACTTCCAATTCTCGCATAACGTTCATGTGACACAATTCTTTCCGTTTCTTCAACCAATTCTTCAGCCAGAACTTCCTTTTTCTTTTTTTCTGCGGTAGCTCTACGGACGCAGCCAAGGCAATGCCGATCTTTTGATTTTTCGAAAGTGTTGGCACCATCTTCACGACTCAAGTGTAATCTGCTCTCAGCACGTCAACTGTCGCACTGAACGGCAGGCCGGCAGGCGGCGGCGGCAGCGGCAGGTACGTGTGTAGAGACGCCTCCTAGATCGCCCCTGCGGCAGGCGTGTGTGTAGCCGCTTTAAGCAACAAATGTGAAATGGAATATTTCGTGTTAGGTTTAGGTTCACACTAAAATCACAACGACTACGGCTTGTCAAATTTTGACGTCCAGCAACAAATTGATGAAATGTCAGCAGATCGTTTGTGTCAAAGTTTTAGTAGGTAACGAGTAATTTCATAGTTGTTTTCTACAAATACATATTTATAGGCTTCTATTTCTGTGAACCTATTGGAAATAGCAATAAAAAAATTTACATATTTCTTCAATTCATATTTCTTCAAATCATATTTCAATTCTGATAGAAAGCCCATTAGCGGGGAATTCGGAGTAATGAAATATTATCAGTGTATTTCTCTCAAAGTTTTTGCAATGCATGCATGTATTAAATAAATCCTCAATCAACGCTATTATAGTATCGGTTGTTATGGGCAAAGAGCGTTTTGCAATTTTTTACGCTCGACCAGCGTAAAGTAATTCTCCTCAAGAAACGTCAACTTTTCGTTGTCAATGGCAAGCGAAAAAACCTACTTTTCAATGTGTTTGTAGAAAAAAATATTTCAAAAAAAATTTTTTCTTGAAAATAATAACTAGTTCTAGCAGCTCCCTAATTGAAAAGGTAACTAACGACCATTCGTCTGGTTTAATATATTTTACATCGCAAAATAAAAATCACATATTTATTCACGTTGGTTTATATTATTAACTAGAATCCGAGAATTTCTCTAAAATATCTTGTCACGTATATGTACGTCGACTGAATAAAACAAATCACATACGCAAATGTCTACTAAGTCTAACCATCCTCTTCCTTTCTGAATACTTATAAATGTTCCAATGGACGTCTTGGATAACCTTACACGTTTCTTAAAATTCTCTTTCACATTCGAAAAGCACAATTTCATTTTATTTTGTACAAGGTCGGAGAACACAATGAATATTGTATTAAGAAATATCTATTTTCTTTGGTTAATTTTATCCACACACTGTTTCCATAGTATTCAAAGCAGCAGTGTATCCATATTCTCTATTCGATGGTATGGGTTGGTGAACAGACCTTTGGGTGGAGCACAATAAACCAACAAGCTGTAGTTCTCCCGACTCCCAAACATAAAAATGAGGTCTATTCCACTGCGACCTTTCAGATCTTCCATCTACCCATCAATTTTGTGTGCCTGTTAAGCTTACAGTGCCCTGTTAACACACCTACTACTCTATCCTTTTATAAACATTTACGCCTGTCTCGGTTTTGGCGAGATTACCTACCACTCGAGATGGTTCTAATCCATCCACTTCCTTGTGTAGAATTTAATAATATTATGTGTGTGATTAAAAATGGGAGTAAGTATTTCCTTGTTGCCCAACGTTTCTTGGGATTTGTATTTTTATGTCAGTAGCATCCATAACTCTTTGTATATTATCCTCACAATTTCTGGAACAATAAGGACACCTACGGCCTGACGACTTCGACAATTGCAAAACTAGCTAAACGTTACACCCATGCTCAATCCCTTAAGAGATGGGATGGAATCAAAGGACGCAGTATTGCCAGGATACGTTAAACAGTGGGATTTCTGACTGGCCACTGTCAACTAAGGAAAAACCTCCAAACTATGGGGCGTGAGTCTTGGCCTACACCTGCCAATATAAAGGAGATGTCTCATAGTGACCTGTCCACCTTCCTGGTAAGGACAGGATGGACGATGACCTGGGAGGACAACTCCTCGGGAGGATGTACAATGGGTCACATGTGGCATAAGTGCTGTGAGCCTATGCTACCAAAATAGATCACCTTGTAAAGAAATAATTTGATGTTATGTAAATTGAACCCAGATAAAAAATTGGTTACTCAATAATGGATACCTTACAACAGGATTACACAAGGCTATTTTTCACGCTAAGTTGCCTTTCATAACGCCTTTACAACACACAAAAGGGGCAACGGTGGAATATATAAAATAGGGATAGACACGAGGAACAAGACTGAATAGATATACACTCAAACAGACATTCAATACTAATTTCTTCTTTCAGTCCTTATTAAAAACTCCCATATGATTTGGTTCAGCCGAGGATTATGCTGAGAGAGGTATAGAACAGTAGCTTGATTCCGAGGGAGCGGAATCCGTTCTATTGTGAGGAATTTCGTCAGATACTTAACTGCATCGTCATTATTATTATTAGCCAAACATGCAGTGATTGATGTCATAATATTGACGTCGCAATCATGACGTTAAAAGACAAGATTTTGTGACGTTTCCAAGCTGTGAGAAAAATAGTATTCAGAGCTATTCACTAAGCAAAGTTGTTATGGATAGCAACTGTAAATTGTCGTTATGTTCTAGGTCAGTTGCTAAGCGCAAAATTGGTATTCACTATTTAAGTAAAGTCGCTATATAGTTGCTAAGCATAATGACAAGTGGCTATGAGAAGTGGTTCACTGGCAACTGCTCCAGAGGTGTTGTTAACGAAAACCACTTGCGTCAGACACTTATTGGAATGTTTTTATTCATTTATGTGAACAGTTGAATATTTTAAATTAATAAGAATGGCATTTTTAGTACAGATAGACTTTTTATTCATTCAATATGTGTGCTTCTAGACATTTGTCAAGAATTTAATAAATATGAAAAGATACTAGAAGATACTTGAGAGATTCTAGTATTCCTCTTGAATTAGAGAATACTAAAATTTCGCAAGTGGTTACTAAAGTCATTATCGAAAGTTGTTAGCAGAGTTGCTATGGTTAACAACTGCGATAACCACTTTACTTAGAGAATAGCCCTGATTGTTTACTATGTTTACTGTGACTGTTTAACTTCTTCGGAATTTTAATGCCTTCAACTACCTACACATTGCAGATTTGTCTGAATAATTCGCTATGACAACTGTTTCTTTCAATCCTCAAGAAACAATTAATACAAAAGCACCAAAAAAGATTGTATAAATACCAAGGCGATGATCGAATGTCAATAGATGTCAAACAAAACTAAGGAATTTCATCGATTGATTTGACAACGTTCTATGAACTTCTGCCAAACCGTAGGCTACAAATTTCCCTGTCCATTAAGTATAAATCGTATTTACGGTCTTTTTATCGCAAATAAACCATAGCATCAAGTATAATTGGTTTTTATTTTAAAATTTTGATGAAACATTCTTTCTTATTCTAGACTGCCTTTTAATTATGTGTTTTGAAATTTCAAGTGTGTCATCACATCTTAGAATAAATAGAGTGCTTGAAAATGTGCAGGGCTGAGTCCAGTTAAACATTTAAAGGAAGCTATTTCCCTTTTTAAGTGTTTGTACGAAAAATAGTTTTCCTTGTTTAAAAATTTTTTTTATTGGTGAACCATTTTACTTATTCAAAGCACGCCTCAGCGTGTTTAAATCGAACTTTAAAACACGCGCGTGTTTTAATGTTACCGTGGCAACATCAACAACTCGTGAAACGAAGTTTAAATCTATGGTCTAAATCATGTCTAAATGACAATTTTTTATTATTGATCTGACAGGAGTAGTTTGTAACGTCAAAACTTTTATTCGAACAATATTTAACAATGTCAAATTTATAAATTAAAATGGAAAGTGCCGTTGGTATTGTTTGAAATATTAATATTTCGATTTTTTAAATCCTAGGAAATGGTATTTAAATTGATACTATTGACATTCACAGAACTCAATAAGGTTGAACTTCTATCAAAATACAAATTAGTTTATGTTTTTCTCATTTCCATGACAACGCAAGGTATACACCATATACATCACGAATTCAACCATTTGACATTTAGTTCTTATTTCCATCTATGATTTCCATTTCTTGTTGTTGTAGTAGTTATAGACCAGTATTTATGACCAATAAAAAAAATAGCGTAAAGTTTTCGTGGATAACTGGTCTTTAAAACACTTGCTCTATATCGAGCACTCCGGCTTCGCCGTCGTGCTTGAGGTACAAACTAAAGGGCGTGCATGAATTCGACGCTAAAATTTCACTTAATCTTTTTCTCACTTCATGTACCTGCTTGTAGACCCTTAAATTCGACGCTAGATACCTCTACTAATTCTTCTACCTATATTATTTTGTATAAAAATATCAGAAAATAAGAAATAGAAACCTAAAAAAAGACAAGAAAACCCATGCCCAAGCCCGGTTGATCAAATATAAGTTTAATCGTTAAAGGACATAATCCTTCCGGCAGCGTCCAATTTAAGGGTGTCTCTTCTGGACTACTGGTAGTTAGCGTCCAATTTGAGGCCGCCCAAACTAAAAGATCTATTTATAGTTCAGGTCCTTTGTTTACATTTTAAATAATACTTATAACAACAACAAAGAGCATTAAAATTGAAATTGATATATCTTGAATACGGTGGTACAGAATAGAAAATTCATACAAGAGCACATTTTTTTGGAAAATACTTTAAATTTTTTCAATGCAATGTGAAATTTGTCAAAAAATTGAACCAAATTCGCCCTTTGCCTCTCAACCGTTGAAGGCTTGTAATGATGCTAAAAACCGACATAGCAGCGCCATCTTAGGAGTTTCAGAGAAAACTTCTGGAGAAAGGTAAATTAGGTTAGTTGGATTAGACATAAAATCACATCTATTATCTATAGTGATTCTAATCTAAAGAATTTAAATACAATCATTTAATCAATATTTTATTAGTGGCGGCATCTGTGTACTAGACTTTACCTACTTTTTTATTGATCAATAAAAACGACATCGAGTAGGTATGGATAATTTATTAGATTTGTTCCCGATCGAAATATCGTTAGTTTGATTTTGTCTTTTAAATCGAACAATTTGTAATGATTAATCTATAAATAATGATAACTGACAGTTAATATCGAATCTTAGTTAGCACACAATACTCATACTTATAAAATTAATTAGGTATACAGCAGTCGAATGGCATTAACATTAATAATTTGGCCAAATAAAGTAGCCAGTCTCATTAATAAAGGTTCCGATCTCAGTAATTGTTTATTTTTTTGAAAAAAAAGAGTTATTATTAAATGGAATTCCTTTGTTTTATTCCGTTGAAGAGGCAATTATCACTATGCCGTCAACTGAAACTGGATTTTTTCTAAAAATAACTAGACTCTTCGACGAAACTTTCATAACATCCATTCGCCTTAATTAAGAATTTTCCAATAAAGACTATTCAATGTTGGAGCGAAATAAAATAAGCCATGTATGAATCCGTGGCTTCGAGTTGTATCTATTATACTTCAGTATACTTCTTTTCAAGATTTTTCTATTTCACTGATGCCAACATGATTGATTTAAGACCAAAACTCACAGCAGACAGTCGTTAATCCGATAACGATAGCACACTATTGTAATCGTTTCTTGGAAATAGTATGATTATTTCACAGCTAAAATGTTTGGCTGGAAAAATAATAATTGTAACTAATTTTTTAATCTATTCAATTGTTTATTAATATTACGAAAGATAATTTCCGAATTTTTATTTTTCAAGTTAAAAGTAAAGAAAAATGGTTGACGTTCGAAAATTTTTTTTTATTGGTGAACCATTTTACCTATTTAAAGCACGCCTCAGCGTGTTTAAATCGAACTTTAAAAAACACGCGTGTTTTAAAGTTACCGTGGCAACATCAACAACTCGAGAAACGAAGTCTAAATCTATGGTCTAAATCATGTCTAAATGTCAATTTTTTTATTATTGATCTGACAGGAGTAGTTGGTATTGTTTGAAATATTAATATTTCCATTTTTCAAATCTTAGGAAATGGTATTTAAATTAATACTATTGACATTCACAGGACTCAATAAGGTTGAACTTCCATCAAAATACAAATTAGTTTATGTTTTTCTCATTTCCATGACAACGCGGTATATATCATATACATCACGAATTCAACCATGTGACATTTAGTTCTTATTGCCATCTATGATTTCCATTTCTTGTTGTTGTAGTAGTTATAGACCAGTATTTATAATTTCAAAGTGCTCTATTCCGAGCACTCCGGCTTCGCCGTCGTGCTCGAAAAATCGCGCGTGTTTTAAAGACCTCAATATCCACTTATACTTTAATATAGGTACTATCAATCTGATTGTGTAAATATAAAAAGAGTTATCATTGCTTGTTTTCCTTTGTAAGATCTGTTCTGCATCTACCTACTTTATTTATGTTTTAACGTGAATAATTCCATATCGGTTTAAAAAAATGCAATTCCATATTTTTTATTTAAAATATTTTTTGATATAGTACATTCAATAGCCTTCTTGGTGTGCGTCATCGGTTGTGACGTATATCCGGGTTTTCGTCATGTCGTTTATTTTATATGCCATTTTGACATATATCTGACTTTAAATTTGATAAATAAAATCATCAGGATCGTATTCAGTCAAATTGAAAAGGCTCTGAAATTAATAATTACCAGCTTCTTTCTCTAACTGAAAACACTTGAGTACTTCCAAAATGCTGAGGTTTTTCCGTGTATCTAGGCACATTCTTGTATTATTCAAATAAATATAACAATAAGATTAATATTAATTTTTTATAAATAATAATTGACCGTGAACAACAAAGTACAGACTGTCGTGGGACAGTAGAAAGAGACGTAAGTCACATTGCCAATACCAAAGGTACGTCTGCATCCTATTTTGAATTATGTAATTTCTCCCCATTGATAGGTCGCGCTTTGTACTAATTTTAAACATCAACTAATCAAATTTTATACAGGATTAATCACAGACCTGCCTTTTTTTCCATTTCTTTCGACGTAATGTGTGAGACTTAGTGAACAAACAGCTGATCTGTGGACATTGACGCTAAGCTTCTGGGTTTATTGGATACTGAGCAAATTTGGTGTACTTTTGACGTTTTATTATTTGAACGCTGCCAGCGCTACCAGCATTGACCCATTCCAATTGAAAAATCCTTCAGGTTTTCGTTTAAAACCTCTGTATATCAGGTTAGATTAGAATTGGAGTGGTTCTTTGTCCTATCCCACTGCGACCTTTGCAGATCTATTGATGTCCTCCCTATATTCAGAGCTCGATATCTAGCTTAATTTTTTTCATTAGGCTCATTAGCCTGGATACCGCCTCTTTTGCAGCACTCTGCTCTCGGCTTTTCTTCTACAAGTAAGTGAAACCGCACCCTTGCTAGGCCTTCGCACTCACAGAGTATGTGCTCCGCGGTTTCGTCTTCTTCCTAGCATCTGCTAGGCCAATTGTGTCAGCCTAAAATGTCCGGTCAGCATTCCCACCATCATCCTCGTCGTTTTTCGACTTTGACATAGTGGGTCGTGTGCCAGTTTGGCCGAATGGCTTTTAAGGAATAATTTATCGTGCCTTCAGCACACCAGATATTGCAAGATGGACGTTCTTCTACATTTCAGTATCCCTTTTTCCTCCATGTCCGGCTCATTTTCATTGTTCCCAAGTCTTATCTTGTTACATCTTCTGCTATTATTCCTTTTTTGACGTCCTCGATTCTTATATAGGTAGTATCTCGAACCCGCGCTCAACAAAATTCGTTCAATGGCTCTTTGTGTAGATCCTAATTTGCTAGGTAACTTTATTGTGAGAGTTCTTCACGTTTACTTTTCTCAAACAAAACAATGAGGAATTTTATTAAACAGTAATTTGTTATTATTAAGCAATAAATTGCCGGAATGACATAAAAACATTACAGTTAATTAAGAAATAAATAAAGGAAATCAATTAGAATGAAACAATCTTGTATATGATATGACATTCGTTATCGCAACCTTAGAATTATCTACCTACGTGAAATATTTTAGAAAGAAGGTGTTTAGTATGTTTGAAATGTATGAAAAAAAAGTATGCGGCGTTTGTCGCCTAGGAATTTGTTATAAATAATTCATATTAATAATATTGGAATTATTTGTTTCAGGTACAATTAGTTAAACTCGTCTTACTATTAATGAATTATTTATCTTTAGTAATAATCACTCTACATTTGATGTAAATATTTTTTAAGTCTACTTCGGAAGACAGTAAACCGGGTCTGGAGAATAAGGTAGTTAGGAATCTAATGTTCTTTTCGGTTGTAGTCTGAGACGGGATGGGGTTGAAGTTGATACGAAAGGATGGAAGATGTATACTGTATTTGAAAATCAAGAGAGAGTAAATTCCCAGAAATGTTTTGCAGTTATCAGTGTTAAAGGCAGTAAACCATAGACGTGCGTTTTCAAAATTAAATTAATATGGAAATAGAAATATTTAATTTGTTTTAGTTATTTATACCTAGATTACCAATTTTAGATAGATAAACATAATTCGTAAGTAGTAATTTAATTTGGGTAAAATGAAGAAAAAGTCAATATTATTTTAGGCATTTTGTTTTAGGCATATGTTTATTTACAAAATATGTATAAAATTTGTACAGATAATTACAATTATTTATAAATTAATATGAGGAGCTAAAAAAACAATTAAGTAGGTATATGAGAAAAAAAAAACCAACCGCAAGGATAAAATTTGACGAGCAACATGCAAAAAATACGACAATATTAAATCTTAAAAAATAAAAATCTGAAAATAAAATTAAAGTATATAAATTAATAATTTTAAAGTTATGGTTCCTCACACTCTGTGTCAGAAGATTCACCATCTGATTCTAGAGAAATTACAATGGGCTCTATAGTAGTTTAACTAAGTTTAACTCATGTAACATTTTCCATAGTTTATCCCGGCTTATTGTGGGTAAATCAACATCATTCGTAATGGCTTGCAAAACTTTATCTAAAGTTGGTATTTGCTTGTTTATAAAAAATGAGTGAACAAGCTTACGAATAGCATTTTTAAAAAACTCGTCCACGTTGACTTTTAATAGTTTTGGTCTACCTGGTTTCGGCTTTGGTGAGGTTACTCCACCTGATTTTTCCTCCTTTAGAACTCTATATATTGTAGATTTTCCATATCCCATTGCCTTAGATGTTGTTTCAACTACACTGTCAATAGTGTTTGAGGGATTTTGATGTTTAAAATAGTGGTACACATTCACTACAGCACTCTTTTCATTGAGCGATAAATGGTCTAGTTTTAATTTTTTCACTGGCGTATACTCACAAACTGCTTCCATTTTTAGTCACTACTATTTGTCACGTTTATCGAAAATCAAATAACTGCATTTCTAGAAACTTAAGCACTATTTAAGTCAAAATATCTGTCATTAGAAGCTGTTGCCATTCGGAGGTCGTTAAATAACAATTATCCCTTTCTAATCTGGTTACGACTATGACGCACGTTAATCCTCTTAGGCCTACTGTAGTAACAATGAAAGATCATAAAATAATGTGATAGTCCAAGAAATTTAATAAATTTTATATTGAAATTAACAAAAACAATTTAGAATGCATTACAAATATTGAAGTTTTACCGCACGTACTGTACTATAGTTTTGCATACCGAATTAGTTTTTATTCTGGGGATTTACTCTCTCTTGATTTTCAAATACAGTATAGGTCAATTACGAACACCAAGTAAAAGAAGTATTATTGAAAAACAAAATAAAAACAAATATGAAAAATAAGAATCGGGGGTTCGGACCATAAAATAGTTATAAACCATAGGCGCGACGGAAGTACCTGCCCCGTAACCTATATACGAAAAGCTGCCACAACTATCAAGAACTTGAGTATGGAGAATTCTTCATGGAATGAACTTTCGGTGGGAAGAACAGAAAATAAAATATTTTTTCATAGATAGAATATTGTTTGCTGGAGACGAGAATACTTAAGGTCAATCCGAAAATATCGCAACGAATTAAAGAATATTTCCTATTTGGATGAAACCTGGCTAAATGCACACACCGTATCGAAAGTCTGGCAAGATGAAAATATATTAAATTCCCGACAAGCTATCATGAAGGGTTGGTCTACAGGATTAAGACTTCCCTCTGGAAATGGACGCAGGCTTATTATAACCCATATAGGCACTGAAAACGGATTTTTGGATCAAGAATTATTAAAATTTCAATCTAATCCAAGCAAAGGCAACCACGAAGAAATGACGGCTGACATTTTTGATGGATATT
>CAJUYH010003542.1:0-31781 GCA_910591685.1 Galerucella tenella | reverse complement strand
CATAAATAAAAGTGTAATTGTGGTGCAATAATCAATACATGTTTTCACAATTTTCTCTCAGCTTTTCTTTTATTTCATTTCATTCTTCCATCAATATCACTAGAGTATATTTGGAATTGCAATATACTGATTGAATTTTTTATATTCTTCCAGCCTGATGGTAATGCTTGTAACAAGACAAGAGTGATGTGGGTTGTCAACGTTCTAGGACAAGGAAAGGGCACAGGGTGTCATTGATCTATGGATAGAAGAAGAGGCTATATTTCCATAAAGTTAAAGATTGATCGACCTGTGCTGGGAGAGAATTTGGAAAAAATCATTGTGTGGTTTCATGAAACCACGATGCAAGTGAAACTTTTTC
This sequence comes from Galerucella tenella, assembly GCA_910591685.1. Lineage (NCBI taxonomy): Eukaryota > Metazoa > Arthropoda > Insecta > Coleoptera > Chrysomelidae > Galerucella > Galerucella tenella. The sequence continues at coordinate 31,420 of CAJUYH010003542.1, read as the reverse complement.
TCGGACTGCAGTTAACTGAAAAATTATTCCATGCGGAGTATTTAAATCGCGTTTCCAATCTTGATAATTGGAAATTTGGAATTAAAATGGGAAATTAATAGCTGAAAAGATATGTAACTATGAATTTCAATTTTTATTTGAGTCAATGCCTCTCAATAATAAAAAAACATTCAAAATTAAACAACATATTAAGTAAATGTATGTACATAAATGTCTTAATCTGTAAAATTTCGTACACTCCTTATATTATGTGATGAATATTTCTATCTTGATAAAAGCATCCAGCAACTCGACAGTTCACGTAATTTTCCAAGGAAATCTGCAACCCTTCGGTATTGTATCGTAATGCTGTAGCATTGGGATTTATTCATTACAAAGGGCAGATTAAATCAAGAGGAAATCTTCTAACTAGAATATTACCGTTTTCGTACCCTCACCATGAACCTTCAAATACGTGTAAGTATGAAACCGCATGTAAAGTATTAAGGCTGCTTCATGAAAGGAAATATCAATAATTCAACTTAAGTTTCAACCAGGAGCTAGAATAAGTAAAAAGGTATAAGGATCGTATTCAGATATTACATGGTTTGGATGGGTGATTATATAGTAATTCCTCGCCTACCTTAACGGAAAACCAATTATTTCATCACCAAAAGTATGTTTTAGCAGCCCAAGGGCGAAAAATTTATAACGCCACGTCTTTTGAAGATTTTCACCATTTATTACTTGATGAATGTGACGTTCCACGTAAATATTTCAATGGTGTTAAAGTTTTTTCCAAATTTTTTGGTTTATTCGGTAGGCGAAAAACAGTTGTGTGTCATACAAACAGGAAACGCTTTAGCAGCCCCCAACTATCAGCTGCCCTAGCTTTGCTAAGCACGCTCTTGCATCTAATAGTCTTGGGCTGCCAAAGATCATTTTCTAAACTCAATAGTATATTAGTAAGCGAGGGAAGTTGATAGTTAAGGGCTGCTGAAGTGCAGAATCAGAATGGTGCCTGAATGGGGATATTATATAGCTAATTGAAGAACTTCAGATATGTAGATGCTGCCCAAACTTTTCCAAAAATGCGGAAACAGGATATGATCGCATGTGCGAAGGACGTGTTCAGAATGCACAACTTGCATAAAATATACTTGACACCCCTAGAAGGATGTAAGGGAAAGTACGTACGACGGATGTACATAGCATTAACGTGTGGCTTTTATGACACACTGGGAAAGAAGAAAATGAAATAGCAGATTAACTAGGAACCCATACAGCACTCTTCGTACCAGGGACGTACATTTTATGTCCATTTTACGTCGGTACGTACCGGGATCCAAATGGGACGTACAATGTACGTACCAAACTGTACGTACACAGCGGTACGTACAAGGGACGTACATTTATGTACAGCTCATGTTAGAACCAACAACGGATGTACATTGGACGTACATGAATATATGTACAAATTACGTCCACAATATTATTCAAGTAGATATCATAAGTACCTACTTTTTCCAATTTACGATTTACACATCTGCGCAAAGTAATCCGTGTGTACAAAAGACTACGCCAAATAATTTATTTCAAAGAGAAAGCAGTGAATATAGACTATATATGATATGTAGAGCCTCGTGCCGTGATAGAATTTTAATGAATTTATGACAATTTTCCAATTAATTTCCTCTTTTAGGTTGAGAAAATCCGAAAAACGGCTAAGTTTGTGAATTCTTTTGAATAGTTTTATCGGTAGATATTAAAAAAAAATGAAACGTCGCCGGTCGGTATCGAACCCATGACCGTTAGATCCGAAATCCGATTTATTAATCAATAGTAAGTGAGAACAAGATATTTCCATTATTTTTATAGGTTATATTGACACTATTGACTTTTTAAAAAACGGTCCTGTCACATGTCCTTCAACTGACGATACTTTGTCAAATTTATCTCCCGTTCATATTGGCTTTGCTGTTTTGTTAGTGGTACGTTAAGTAGGAGATCGGCTGAAAGGAACAGACGGTTACAAGAATGTAAGATACCAATAACAAAATATGTTTTTATCTATATGTGACAATTTCGTCAGAATTGTATCAATTCATTTTTAAGTAAACAAGCACAAGAATAAATATGTGTAGCTGTATTTTAGGTTTTTTGTTTTTAGGTGGTACTAGTTTCACGAGTTGAAATTTGTCAGGTGGCTGAAGATTTCCCCTAATTTTTTGGAGAGTTTCCATTTTTATTTTTGTATTTTCGTTTTTTACTTTTTGTCTTTACCCATGTAGCTAATATAAGTATCTACATTTTTCAAAATGTGTCAATAAATGTTTTTTAAATTCACAATTTGCTTTTTTTTCTAAAATGTATTCAAATACAAAATATAAATAAATGTATTACATGGTACGTCCATGGTATGTCCATAGTACGTTCATGGTATGTCCCTTTTACAGCCATTTTTGGTCCCATATAGTACGTACCTGGAGTGCAATATACATAAGACGTACATAGTACGTATATTACCAAATCCGAAGGACGTACCTGGAACGTACATAGCGTTGGAAAATATACGTCCCTGGTACGTACATAGTACATACATGTACGTATCTGGGACGCAACGTCCGTCAAAGAGTTACGTACCTGTTACGTACGTAGTACGTATCGTTGCTGTAAGGGAAAGGAAGGGACTGAAGCACAATTTTAGGGACCTGAGTCCTTTTGAAGAATAATATCTCCAATGTAATATTGGAAGAAATAAGCAGCGCCGAAAACAGTTATGACCATTAGTGCTTGGACAACCAAATATACTTCCGGTGGACCACAAGCAAATGGGAACAAATAAATACCTGAGCCAGAGTAAAACTACACTAAGATTTTGGCGGGTGTCCTCACAGATCAGCTGTAGAATGGAAAAAATACTTTCGGATTGCCTAGCAATACAGAATCATGCGGATATCCCGAAACTCCTTCGGGTAATGGGTCTAACTTCTAGTCTCTGAAGAATTTGACTGGTAGAATCCAGTACATCATTAGCTAGATAGATCAACATAATGAATCATTTTTAAATATCAGAACAACCGAACTAACCTCTTATAAGACATTGACACACGTTACCCAAGTGTCAAAAAGAACAGTTCAAAATTAAGCCTCCAATATTGAGTCTTTAAGTTCCAAATCAACTTGACTTCAAAATTATAAAGTAGTTTGATGCTCAAGCAAGTTGAGATGTAAACGTTACATACGGCCATCATACAGGGAATAAAGTGATAGTCTAAGATCCTGATATAAAACGACTTTCACCGAGATGCTTATTCAAATAAACGTATTTCATATTAAATTTAATGTCAATAAACATGCTACATATGGGTTGCCTAACAAATTTCAGTCCAAGATAGGATTAATTGATTATTATAAAACAATTTTTTTTTTCAAATTTCTCACCGGTTTGATTATTAAACAAATTCTATACCAATCGAAAGTATGAAGCCCTTAGAATATGCAAATATGGGGTTGCCTATTTTTTTCCGGTCACAACCCTCAGGTTGGTATAAACAGGTGAATAGATACTATTTTGCACCGGTCTTATTATTGAATGAAATTTATATTATAATAAAGATTATTTAATTCTGAACACGGTGGTAAAGGGTTGCCTGTGAAAAATCAGTTCCGAATTCCGGTTGTCAAATTTTAAAATATTGCTGCGAGTGAATGTGTGAGACTGAGAGGTCTCAACCAACCATCCCATGCGTTAGAAGAGGATAGCGATGCACTCGTACATGCAGTGCATCATTTTGGAGTAGATTCTCGTTATAGTTACAATTGAAAAAACGTACTACTATTTATTGCTGGAAAAAATGGCAAAAAAGTGTTGATTGTATTAATTGCACTGATTTAGCGTTATAGTTAGGAATTAAATTATGCCAAAGTCTTCCCGCCTTCCATGCGTTCACAGGCTGCGACTATACGGCAGCATTTTATACAACCCATATGCAGCATGTTTATTGACATATTAAATTTAATATAAAATACGTTTAGTCAAATGAGCATCTCGGTGAAGGTCGTTTTATATCGGAATCCTATACTATGATGAATGATTCTAATGAATAATGATCCTGGTCAGGATAGTAAAAAATTTAAATTCTATATTTTGATGGATCCTTGATAAGAGTGCGAAGTTTTAATTCGATTTATTGCTTTAAAGTCGATGTAAATTACCGTTGGATATTCCGATATAACACAATGCAGAAGTTAATTATTTGATCTCTTCAATATTTCATTTTGAATAATAGTGATCCCAAACCCAAACCTTCCTACCTTGGACAAAATTATTCCGGCCTATTCCCTATTTTTCTCAAAACAATATGTTCATGAAATAACATCGGCTCAAAATAAACTAAATATTGTGCTCTCAGTGCTATAGCGTTAGCGTAGATCACGGAACGTAATGAAATGGAACTACAGCAAAAGAGAATCCAATTAAATAGAAATCTACGTAATATGAATTACAAATGGCACCTTGTTCAACTTACATGTATGCATACCGATTATTTTATAATGAAACTAAATTGAGGCTTTCAAAACTAACTAGAGATTAGCGTGAGGAATTCGAATAATATATGATTGAAAATATCTTCATTGAAATATCCACTTCGATTTGTCGAATATTTTCCATCAATTAACGATAAATTTCATTTTGCTTCCCAGTACGTGTAGGTTTTCCTCTCCGCCCAGGGGGTCTATTCAATAACAGTGAGAGATCCTAAGAGAGTACACACTTATAAAGTGCGCATGCGGGCTATATCATAATATGCAAATTCGAGATAGCTCGCATGCGCACTTTATTAAGTGTGTACTCTCGTAGGAGCTCTCGCTGTTGGTGAATAGACTCACAGGACGCTTATTCTCATCGATAGAACATAGTTGAGAAAAGTGAGTATTCTATCACACGAGTAGGAACGTTCCTTGCTCTTTTGAAATTTCAAACCACATTCTGGGCCATGCGAAATACTTGGACATGGTTGCCGTATGTTATCAATGAATTGAAATGTATGTGGTAGACCATTTGCTCAAATAGTAGTTTAAGAGTAACAAGAAAACGACATATCTTGATAGATGTCATTTCATATTTTATTGAATAAAAGTTTATGTTAAAAAAAATAATAATTTAATCTTAGTGATAAAACTTCCAAATCATAGATATAATATAAAATCAAAATGGACCGAAAACCTCCAATCAGTTCTGCGCAAAAAGATGTATTAGTGCAGTTTATGAAGGAACATGAAGATTTGCAAACGGGCCGGTTTACTTCTGATTCATGACACATCAATGAAAAATACGTTATGCGCATGCGATTCGCATGAAAATATTAGATTCGTGTGCTTCAAAGCAGGAGAACAAAATTGCTCCTCTTCTACCAACATTTCATAGGAAGAGAATCGCCGAGAATACGGCGTATAAAATTTCAATGTAACAATGGCGAATTTTCTCGTAGGAACGCTCACATCTCTGTGTTGAGTATAAGCACCCTGGTAGCTATGGCTGATCTATCATCGCTTTCCGCATTGCCAAAAAAGTTAGAATGGAGTTGATCAGCAAGCATTGGGCCATTGAAAAAGAAGAAATTTCAGCGGTAAACTGAAACGTATCAGTACCTACTGCAGCTGGAAGCCGAGAATAAATTATTGATTTGATAAACAGAAAAGTGGAAATGCAAAAAGCTGATGATTGAGTACTCTGAGGTACTCACCTCTTAGACCGTTAAAATTCGGTGAAAATAGAAACTTTTTCGGATTTTTGGCTGTAGTATGAAGTAGAGCGTCTTTGAAAAATCGGATCGAAATTCTGATTGAACACATGAATGAAGGTAGATGAACTGAGTTTGCGGTCAATAATTTTCATTGTTTTCCGCTGCAATTATGTGTCAGATGACAGCACTACCTGAGATACCCTGTAAAGTCGACGGTAGAAATTTTTGTAGCTAACACGTCTATGTGAGAAAGAGAGAGACAAGCTTTATTGTTATGAAAAATTTCACAATTTTATGGAAGAAGCGTGATAATTTGGAAAATAGATAAAATATAAATATAATATATATAAATATAAAACTTCACAACTGTTGTTAGTGTATGGACTATCACATCACGTATTGTTGTGTTCTAATTTGACACTTACTTAAAAATAATATATTCTGACGTTTTTGAAATATTGTATCTGATTTATAATATAATTGTGTGAAGTATATTAGTAAAACATTCTCCTAATAATATTTATTCTTTCGCCCGTCGTTCCACCCAACAAATGGTAGCAGAGCGTGGTTGCTGGTATAAAAAAATATAGTCAATATAGTCGGTGAAACAGAAATATTTTCGAAATGAGCACGTCGACAGCAACCGCTTCGTCGTCGTACCATCGCATCGAAGCCCTAACAAAAGAAAACTACGATACGTGGTGTCTCCAAGCGCAAGCAGTGCTAATCAAAAATGGCCTGTGGGAATACGCAAGTGGAGAGATATCCGAACCGATTTCAACTAGAAACGAGACGGAAAAGAAAGAATTCCTGAAAAAAGATCTACTAGCTCGGTCAGAATTATTACTACTTATTCCACCATCAGAGTTAAAACAAATAAAAGGCTGCAAAACTTCGTACGAGCTTTGGAAAAAATTGAAAAGCATTTATCAAAGTACAGGTCCCGCAAGAAAAGCAACACTGCTGAAGCATCTCATACTGAAAAAGTATGATAAAGGTGACGTACGCGAACATCTAAATGACTTTATGAATACGGTCGATAAATTAGCAGATATGGACATTACTCTAAATTCAGATCTGTTAAGTATCATGATGCTATACAGCTTACCCGCTTCATATGAAAATTTCAGAATAACTGTAGAATCTAGAGATACACTACCAAAGCCTGAAGAGCTGAAAATTAAAATTTTAGAAGAAAGCGAAGCTAGAGATAATCAAGATTTAGGAAAGGAAAGAAGAGAAGGTGCGTTCTATTCCAAAAAGAAGCTAAAATACTGCCAGAAATGTAAGAAACAGGGACATAATACTGATGAATGCTGGAGTAAGGAAAATAAACGTCAACAAAATCAACCATTCCAGAAAAGAGAAGAGAAAAACTTCAGTATAACGCCTACTTGTTTGTCAATTACCTCTGCAGATAACTGGTGCCTAGACAGTGGTTGCACGTCCCATATGTGTGCACAGGAAGAACATTTTGTGAACATGAATTCTGAAACTGGAACTTTGCGATTAGCCTCTGAAAATCACACTACTAAAGTTGAAGGTAAAGGTAAAGTACGTATTAACATCCAAAATGAAACAATTAACCTCCTTGATACATTGTATGTACCTACCCTGGCAACAAATCTGATGCCAGTCGCAAAGATAACTGAAAAAGGAAACACCATATTGTTCACAAAAGATAAGGCATACATTAAAAACCAAAAAGGTGAAGTAACTCTAACTGCTATAAAAGAAAACGGCCTGTACTACACAAAGGGAGAAAAAGCAAATATAGCAAAAACTGTTGATAATATTGAAACTTGGCATCGTAAACTTGGACATATTAATGAGAATGACTTAAAGTTAGCTGCAAACAAGAACCTAATTAAAGGATTGGTACTAGAAAAAGGAAATTTACCGGACTGCGAAGTATGCATTAAAGGGAAGATGGCTAGACTACCATTTTCATCCCTAGACGGACCACAGTCTACACAAGCGCTGGAAATTGTGCATAGTGACGTCTGCGGACCAGTCAACACTGAGACACTAGCCGGATCAAAATATTTCCTGGCATTTCTGGACGACTACACTAAATATTGTTATGTCTACTTTATATCGCACAAAAGCGAAGTTTTTGAGAAATTCAAAGAATACAAAAGCAAAGTTGAAAAATTTCACAAAAAACCAATAAAAAGCTTACAATCTGATATTGGAAAGGAATACTGCAATATAGAATTTGATAATTTCCTGAAACAAAATGGAATCAAGAGAAGGCTCACATCACCTTACACACCTCAACAGAACGGCCAAAGCGAACGCAAAAATAGGTCTCTTCTTGATAGAGCACGGTGTTTGATGATCGAAGGTAACATACCTCAAAAAATGTGGGCCGAGGCGGTATACACAGCGAATTATCTCATCAACCGAAGCCCAGCTAAAGCCCTGAAAGGTTGTACACCATATGAAAATTGGACCGGCCGTACTCCATCTGGAAATCACCTACAGATATTTGGGTGTAAGGCTTTCGTCCTAAACAAAAATAGAAAAGGCAAGTTTACACCAAAATCTGTAGAAGGAGTTTTCATGGGCTATGCACAGCTAGCAAAAAGTTATCGAATTTATATTCCTGAAAAACAAAGTATTGTAATAAGCAGAGACGCGAAATTTATTGATAAAATGTATTATAAGGGTGAAGACCGTATCGAAGAAAACTATGAAGATTTTTTAAAGGAACTTGGAGAACAAGAACACAAGACACCTGACAAAGAAAATAAGGTTAATGAAAATACCGACATAAAGGGGAAGAAAATACAAAGAAAGAAGAACAAAGATTCACCCATCATGGAAATCGAGTTCTCATCAAAACCTACCCATGAAACTGAAGTTATACCTCCTGAGCGAGAATCTGAAAATAATGAGCATGAAGTCAACGAAGAACCTGAAAACCGAGAACGTATAAGTCATGAACCATTGAACATGAGAAGTTGTATAAACGAAGAGCCAAGACCCCGTAGAGAAAGTAAAATTCCGAATTGGCATCATGATTATGAGATGACAAATACAGTTTCATGTTCTAGTGAGAATCAAGAACCATTAAATGTAGACGTAGATGAACTCACATTTATATGTAATAAAGATTTCGAAAATGAGGAATGGCATGAAGCTATTAAAGCAGAAGTAAAAGCTCATATTAAGAATGGAACTTGGAAAATTGTCAAGAAAGAAAGTGATATGAAAATTATTGATAACAAAATGGTTTTGAAAAATAAATGGACACCAGAAAAAGGAGAGATAAAGAAGGCCAGACTTGTTGCGCGCGGATTTGGACAAAGACCTGGGATTGATTTCAATGAGACATACGCACCAGTTGCAAAATTGAGTAGCATTCGAACTGTAATTGGACTAGCTGTCGAAGAGGATTTGAAACTCAACCAAATGGATGTCACGACAGCATATCTGAATGGCGATCTAGTAGAAAACATATTCATGAAGTTTCCAGAATATATCGAGCAATATATTGCCGAAATTATGGTAGACGCATGCTATAAGGATGATTTTATTTTGTATGATAAAGCAAAGAAAATGCTAGAAAATATGAGAAGTATCGAGCAAGAAAAAGTATGTCACCTGAAAAAGGCTATCTACGGGCTTAAACAAGCAGGAAGACAATGGTATACAAAACTAGACAATGAACTAAAGAAAATAGGATTTCAAGCGTCGATAGCTGATCCTTGTGTCTACATATTAGCCAAAGGAGGAGATAAAACAGTAATTGCCCTATATGTAGATGATCTCCTTATTGCCTATTCTTGTCCAAAAATACTGGCTGAAATCAAGGAAAAGTTAAGCGAAATATTTGAAATGAAAGATTTAGGACAACCAAAATGTATAATTGGAATTGATATGGAATACAAAGAAAATAGTATAAAATTAACCCAAAAGAAATTTATTCAAGAAACTCTAAAGAAATTCAATATGGAGGATTGCAAGATTTCTACCACACCGATGGAAGTTAATTTAAATCTGGAGCCTAATACGAAAGGAGGAGCAGAAAATTTGCCTTATAGAAACCTAATTGGAACACTTATGTATGTTTCAGTTGCAACCCGACCTGATGTAACGTACGCTGTAAATTATTTATCAAGATTTAATGATTGTTTTGGACCAGAGCACTTCAAATCAGCAAAGCGAATATTACGATATCTAAAAGGTACGATCAATGTTGGTTTAACATATTCCAAATCAGAAGAGCCATTAGAAGGTATGGCAGATTCTGACTGGGGTGCTTGCAAGTTGGACAGAAAGTCCTGTTCCGGTTACATTTTTAAATACGCAGGAGCAGCTATCAGTTGGGCATCCAAGAAGCAAAGAAGCGTAGCACTATCAACAGCAGAATCTGAATACACAGCTTTGACAGAAGCTGCAAAAGAAGCTGTTTATCTAAGATCACTGTTCAGAGATTTGAACATTGATTTCGGACAAATAACAATTTGGAGTGATAATCAAGCTGCCATAATATTGGGATATAACCCCATAGTATCCCCTAAGTCGAAACACATAGACCTTATGGTTCACTACATAAGAGATTGTGTTAATCAAGGAATCTTGAATATCACTTACAAGTGTACAGACGAAATGGAGGCTGACCTTTTGACGAAGGCATTACCAGGACCCAGATTAACAATGCTGAGAGTCAAACTAGGTCTTCTGCAATAGTGCTGTGAGGAGGAGTGTTGTAAGTGTATGGACTATCACATCACGTATTGCTGCGTTCTAATTTGACACTTACTTGAAATATAATATTCTGACGTTTTGAAATATTGTATCTGATTTATAATATAATTGTGTGAAGTATATTAGTAAAACATTCTCCTAATAATATTTATTCTTTCGCCCGTCGTTCCACCCAACAACAACAAAATAAAAATACTGACTATACTAACAATACAAAACATCATTCAATACACAAATTCAATATATTATAATACAATATAATACTATCGTACACCATACTAAATATTCAATTATGCCAATGTAACTCAGAAGCCTATAGTCTATATACAGTATATTGAAGAATTCTGCCACTGAATAACAGGGTCTTCCAAGCAGAAATGCCTTTGTAAATCTCCGGAAATTATTAAATGTAGGTATTTGCCACATTTAATTCTAAATATTAGGTTAAGTTGAATATTTTTACATCAGTCGGCAGTGTTGAGTAAGTATCGAAATTTTTTCTCCAGGTAGGGTAACCAGTGAAATTGTGAAGCAAACACACGGATTCCGAAATGAGTAGAGAGGGAAATGTAACTGATAGCTCTTTTTTGTAATTTAATAGATAGAAAGATTCGAACAGGTGCAAACCCCCAGAAAGGCAAACCGTAGGGAAGGTGCGAATCGAACAATCTTCAAAAAATTGCATATATCAGATATCTTGTGAATGCGACAAATTCTATGTAGGTGAAACATCTAGACCATTGAAAGTCCGAATAAGTGAACATGAAAAATACATCAAAGATAGGGAGTTCTTTAAGTCAGGTATTTGTAAACATGCTTGGGAAGAGGGGCATAAAATTCAATGGGATTCGACAAAAATAATATTGGAAGAGCCTAATAATAAAAGACGGAAAATCAAAGAAAGTGCAACTAAATGCAGATGAATGTGTAGCCGAATGTAGTCAAATTTGGTTACCAATGTTAAAAAGAGAAATTTCCAATAATCAATTACCTGCGTTATCAGGATAGCATCATAAGTTTTTATCCAGGTTTTCTTATGATTTATCATTGGAATAGTTGTTAATCAATACACACTTCAATACACAAAATCACCAAACTGAGTTATACATGTTTTGGAAACAAAAATGATCATACAAAAAAAAAGTAAAAACAAACGCGTTTTATTAACAACATTTCCAAAATAAGCTAAAAAAAGCGCTATCCCAATAAAAACCGTTCCTGGAACGTGCACTTCACTGGATTCCATTTCTAGTAGACTATCATATCCTTAGAATGTCATAAAATAAAATATTTTATTTCACATTTTACCAGAGGTGTGATCTACTATGAATGGACCTTAATCAAATTTAACAACAAAGTTTTGTAGTCTTAAACTTCAAAATATCATTGATTGTCTAGTTGTCATATTTTTTCGTTATGTCAGATAGGAACCAAACATTTTTTTATCAATTTTATTACTAGTTAATCTTGACAACGGTAGCTGGAACGCTACCGAAACGTCGAAATAAAAAATGAAAAACATTATTGTGGTTTGATTCCTAAAAGAATAAGAAAAAAGAATAAGTAATGCCACAAGGAACTTACAGAAGATAAATTGAATATGGAGACCAAGAAACTCAATCGAATTTGAAGATCTTATTTCGTCAATGCTAAGTTTGAGAGGCTGCAGAACTCTTTTTGTAAGATAAAACTATAGTTTTCTCAGTGTCAAAGCATAGTTAAGTCGAGTATGACCAGGACTCGAAAGTAATGAGATCTTCGCCCATGGTAGAATATAAAGTTCGGTTATCTGAACCACTCCAGGTTACACTAGTTTCATCAGCAAATAAAGTGAATTTACGATCGATTCGTAACCCTGTGACATCGTTAACGGAAACCAAAAAAAGAATTGGACCTAAAACTGGACCCTGGGGTACATCACTGCTAACTGGTGAATTTTTCGAAACTTCTGCACTCTACATTCTTCATTTGCTCGTGCCAGTTGATTTCTACTCTCAAGGTTAGCTTCTAACCATTTGAAAGGAATACCGCGGATGCCATTATTCTAGCTCATTTATTGAAAATTCATAATCAACACAATCGAATGCCTTAGCGAAATCATAAAAAACCGAGGAGTAGACAACCTACCCCCCTACCACTCGAAAACGGTACCTGCCACACAGCCTGCCGGTCTTATAGTTGTGTCTTGCTTAGTTATCACAGGTTCTATAAGTTCAAGAAGTACATAAAAACTCTTAGGTGACATCCGCAAACATGCTCGACATTCTGCTAGGTTTTCATTACGCAGGTCTGTTAGTAACTGGACAGATGCTCCACGGGTATCTCTCCTGCTCAGCCAATCTCATCCATAGTTTTTTCTTCTCAAGTTCTTCCAATTATATTCCACTAGACTCACGTACATAAATATGAAGTAGGAAGGTTGCACGTACGAAGTCAAGTTCAGAGCGTGAAATAAACATAAATAATATTATTTATGGTTAATATCTTTATAGCTGAGTACACATGACTAGAAAGTCAAGAAAACATTTTTGTATTCTGTGTAAAATTTTTATTTAATATTGCAAAGCGCTTTCGGCTGTTAGGCCATCATCAGTGCCATACCTGCAAGTAAGCAATAATCGTTGAAAAATTTTTTTTAAAAAGAAATAAGTAAAGAATTACTTACTCGTCAAATATGAAACAAGAAACCTAGTCAAATTTCTACAACACATTAACGTCACTGTTAAAATTACATTAAATTTAAAATTTTTTTTAAAAACTATCCCCTTATTGGGGTTAAACTGTCTTCATATTATGAACATTTTTAATGTTAATTAATTAATTTTACAAAGATTCACAAATTAATAAGGAATCGCAAAACAATGATCTTTGTTTGAATAAGCAAGTACAATTAAATAGATCTTATGTCCCTTTGCATGGACGTTTAATAGATTAAATAGTATATCCATAAAAGTTCTCTCTATGATGATTTTCATATTTATCAACATCATTATCAGATTGATACCATACAGTTCAGTTAATGATCATCGATTCTAAATTTTTCATAGTTTTAAATTACAAAATTCATTTTTTGGATATTTCTGGACTCTTGTTTGGTTGTTTATTTGAATTAGATTTGGTAATGGGTACTCATTAGACCCTTAATTTTTCTCTGGTTTGTAGATGTTTTGATTAAATGGTTCTCATTAGACTCTAAATCAGAATTTTCTCAATGAAAATGACTTACATAGGTTTTGGGATATCATTAGATACATAATTCAACTAATAGTTCACTTTGCATTTAAATATATTTTTGTTATTAATAATTGCTGGATTTTGAATTTACATACATTGTTCTTTGAATGATTATTGTATTTGGAGTTTCTTCTGACTATTGATTGGTTATCTATTTTAATTAGATTTAGGAACGGGTTCTCATTAGACCTATAATCTTTTTTGTTTTGGTATCAGATTTGAATAATACGTTCTCATTCGACTTTAAAATCAAATCTGTTTCCTTTATTTAGATGACTGATTTTTGGTTTTGGGGGACTACCAGATTACAATTTTTATTCATTAAAATTTGTTATATGAAATTATGTTCAGATAATTACTTTCATTTATTTACACAAATATTTTATAATTTTCAAATTATTTTATTTGCTTTTGGAATCTCTCTTGACCTATTTGTGAGTTTTCTGTTTTGAATTAGATTTAGCAATGGGTTCTCATTAGACCCTTAATCTTTTTCGGCATCTTATGATTTGATGGGTTCTCATTAGACCTCAATATATCAAATTTATTAATAGTTTATTTAGGAAATTCACATATTTGGTTTTGGGACATTACCAGATGGAAGAAAATTTTTTACAATAATTTTACTTCTATACTCATGTTGGATAGCTTGAGTTCTGTGTCCACTTGAATTGTCATTTGTCACTTGTTGGTTTTAAATTGAAGTAGTGTTGCTTCGTCTTCCGGTCTACTAACACGTGTTTGTGTAGTGGCTGAAGAATTTAATTAAAATTAAAAATGTTCATAATATGAAGACAGTTTAACCCCAATCAGGGGATAATTTTTTTAAAAAATTTTAAATTTAATGTAATTTTAACAGTGACGTTAATGTGTTGTAGAAATTTGACTAGGTTTCTTGTTTCATATCTGACGAGTAAGTAATTCTTTACTAATTTCTTTCTAAAAAAAATTTTCCAACGATTATTGCTTACTTGCAGGTATGGCACTGATGATGGCCTAACAGCCGAAAGCGCTTTGCAATATTAAATAAAAATTTTACACAGAATACAAAAATGTTGTCTTGACTAAATATTATTTATATTTACTTATAATGAACTTGACTTCGTACGTGCAACCTTCCTACTTCATATTTATGTAACGATTCATGATTTATTGAAATTAGCTTCAAGGGAATTTATGTCTTTTAATTATAAATATTTTATAATAACAATTTAAATAATTAATAACTTTATATTTCCAAGCCTTTTGTACTGTGCTGGTGGTTATTGTCGAAATAAAACATCTTTAGATAATGGAAATATTAAGTCTGGAGAAGTTAATTGGCTAAATTTACACACGTGTTTCCGAACGTATTCATTACTTAGCCCGGGAAATTCAATCTGTGAGTCGGAGGCTAGATTGTGACTTTTCAAAAATTGTGAGGTCTTCCAATTTTTGTTGATTTTTTCATGGTAGAATTCATATAAACTTATTTGAACTGGTAGGTAAAATCTGATAGATAATATTTCGATTTCTCGAGAATCGTAAAAAAATTATTAGAGCAAGCTAATCTCATACATAGAGCAATAAAAATTTTCTCTCGAACAGCCACACAGTCACCGTGTGACGTCGACATTGGTTTTATACTGTTATAAAGACTCTCCTCAATGGGAGAACTCGATAAAGTATTGCCGGTTCCCTGGCCATTCCATGGAAGGAAACGAGAAGGTAGATTATCTTGCAAGAGAAGGTGCCGCACGTGTGTCTATTGGACCAGAACCTACAATTGGCACCGCAATAAGTTTTGCCAAACAAACACTAAATACCTGGACAGCAAGACGAGCTTTAGACTTCTAGCATAATTTACCAGGATTGGTTCATTCTAGGAATGTCTCCAAACAAATGTTAAACTATTGCAGGCATGACCTAGACGTTGTCTAACAGGCCTTTTAACAGGCCACTGTCATCTGAATCATCATAAGTTGAGACTTGGACTGTCGGAAAATCCGACTTATCGTCTTAGTCTGGGAGATGATGAAACAGCAGAGCATATAATTTGTGCTTGCCCCGCCGCGGCTCGAATCAGGTATCTGATGTTTGGCAGGGTCTCTCTCTCGCCCTCGGACCTGAAATATCATTCACCAAATGAACTTATCGGCTTTGTTGAAAAGCTAAATTTGTTTGGAGAAATCTTTAAACGTGTGAGCCACAATAGACTTTTGCGAGTCGCAGTGGAGGGCCTTATAGACCCACTCACCACACACCTAACCTAACCTAACCTAACGTCAAAAAATAATAGCTAAGAACCATTAACATACAAAAACATTTCCTTGTTAACTGCGCGAATTTGTGGGCAAGTCTTTCAATTCATCACGGAGATAATCCTCAAAGATAATTTCCGTATTTAGGGAAGTTATATGTATATTTAAATAAGGGCCGGTGTGTACTTAGTGGAATTCTAATTATGTCGTCGTAGAAGGTGCTGCTTATAAATTGTGTAGAAATAGTGTCTTTGATGTTATTTTTGAGATAATTTATATATAATTTGGAGCTTGGTATACATTTTAAAAACCCTCCAGGGTAGCTGTATACAAAGTGGTATCACTGTTTAATTGAAAAGGAATTCAACTGAGTTGTGCGAATTCACTTCTGTTTGGAGTTGTGGAAAGGATTCTCAACTTCACACCACTACAAATGGTGATGAAGTTGGTTGCAGGAACAACAAGATACAGACTAAGTTGGAAGGGAATCATTAAAAAAATCACCTGTTCTCTTTTTAAGGATAAAAAACCTGGTACCTGCCATAAGATGATTCAATGAAAAAGGAAAAAGAAGTTTGGTACTTAATTGAGCAACAAGAAAAAATGGGATCGAAATACCATTTTCAGACTTGGAAATAATACTATTCATTTGTATTCAGGCGAATAAAAGGAGCTAGTATAGGAATGTACCAGCCAGGCCAGGAACCAAACATTCTGAAAGCTTGGGTAAAAACCCAAGTATCTTCCTATTGGAAAGTCTTGCCATGGGAAATATTTCCCAGTGCAATATTAACAGAAGATATAAAAGGAAAAGTATTATCATTATGTCGCATAGTCAAGCAACGATTTAAGCTCTGAGGTCTTCGTTCATTCATATGCTTGGGTTGGGCTCAACAGCCCAGGCACTTGAACTGAATCTTTGTACCACTACCCATGTTATCTACATTCTTCCATTCCAGAAGCTACGTATCTTCTATATAGGCCACCAGTTTATCTGGAGGGATCTCCAGTAGTTGTGATGGTTGTGTGTTGTGTTATTCCCACTCCAAAGTGCTTCCGTCTGAGTCCTTGTAAGTTCTCACAGAAGCAGAGTATGTGAGTGGGTGTTCACATAGAGTTCACATTTTCTGCACATAGGTTCACTAACTTTGCCCATTTTGTGCAAATGGTTCCTCAGGGTACAGAGTCCAGTCACCAGGTGGGTAACTGTCTTCAAATTTCTCTCACCCAGTTTCAACTGCCTGGACGAGAGCTCCTTGTCTAACTTATTCAGTAGACTCTTAGTATGGAGATGTCCTTGAGTCAGCCGCTATACTTGTATAATCAGTTTTTAAATGGTATAGGAATGACTAGGCAGACTCAATCGATAAACTACACGTCCCCTTGCTGTGGAATTCAGGGGACACCGGAATATGAAAAGATTAGATAGCAAGATGAACTAAGCGAGGAGGAAAACTGTAACACCCTTTTGGGGGCCGGAAACCTGTTGCGGAGGAATGGACAAAGCCTAGCTGAAGAGAAGATTAGATCATTGGGGAGATCTAGCAGTAGAGCTTGGACAATCAAAAATACTTCTGGGTGACCACAACCAGTCAGTGGAGGAAGAAGAATATAGAGTGTGGATTGTAGACCAATTC
Organism: Galerucella tenella; assembly: GCA_910591685.1. Taxonomy (NCBI): domain Eukaryota; kingdom Metazoa; phylum Arthropoda; class Insecta; order Coleoptera; family Chrysomelidae; genus Galerucella; species Galerucella tenella. Next base: position 13,864 of record CAJUYH010003542.1, on the reverse strand, counting down.
ATAATCCTCAGGCACAGCACCAAGGTGACTACTGGACAGAAGTAGAAAGTCTTAGTGTATGTAACCCCAATATAAATGAATACTTACATGGGGCCATTCGATGATAAACTTATACTCCTCTGCGTCCTATTCCAAATTAATAATTTTCAGAAAACTATTGTCGCCCCCGAAGAAATTGGATTATTTTGAGGAAATATCATTTGTTAAGTTGAGAAGGGAATTGGCTTTACGATAAAATTAATATTATGTATACATATCGCTGGAAATGTGGTGAGAAAATGTTTTATAGATTTCTAAGTCAATTGATTATCATCAGAATCTATTTTAAGTTATTTTGTTGATTTTGTGGATTACAGAGTATGTTATCTATAATTTTTCACTATTTATCCGACATTTTCCATGTTCATTCTTTCCATTTTCGAGTTGTCTTCACTACATCAAGAAAATCTGTATTTTTAGGGTTAATGGATTTCTTCTCGAAACAGCTTAACAGTAATTTCTGTCTAATGTTTTTCCAATTTTCCAAATATTAGTTGTGATCAGAAATTAACTAATTTATCAATTATTATTTCTGATATGGATACTCTAGCGTTGAGACAAAAATATAAGAAAATATTGTGGTTCAATTTCCCAAAAATAACACGGAGAGAATGTTCATCAAGGAAACATTGAAAAATTTTCTTTAAAAAAATATGGAACTTTTTCAAAAACTTTTCAAATATATATATATATATATATATATATATATATATATAGGTTAAAAGTATCACAAATAAAAATAAAAGTATCATAAAATTAGTACTAACTAATGAGTTGTTTAAGTAATCTTCTTGAACGCAATAGAATTGACTGAAAAAATTTTTAAATCATCCAACATTACCCAAAAATACCTACCATGCTTTTGGGTATTATATCATACAAGATTTTCAAATCAAACCTAAGCAGAGAGGCTTGAGTTAAGTATTCGCAGTTTCCAATTTTTTTTAAATTGAAAACTCCACGATTCCTTGGTAAATGAAAAATTCTGTCAACACTGCATTCTAATTGAGTTGTCAAAGATTTCAGGTAACGAGAATGTAATTTTCATCTGTTAATATGCTGCATACCGATGCAATCCGCTAGAAAATTTAACAGCACTGCTCCTGTCTCATTCAGAGAAATCTTGTAATTTCAAACTCTCTACTGCATTACTTCCATTTAAATATTCCGGTTTAAGTTGTCTGTTCACTTAGCGAGACTAATATTTGAGTGATGTGCTTTATTCGAGCTTTATATATACGGTGAAATAAATGTTGAAACAATAAAAAGGTGCACAAATGTTACCCTGAAATTATTGAGTAAATTGGGTGAAGTTTTGTATCTGTATCTGTAAAGTGGGCAGGGTTAGTGTAAGTTCACAGCACTTAGGCCACATGTGACCCATTGTACATCCTCCCGAGGAGTTGTCCTCATTAGTCATCGTCTATCCTGTCCTTCCCAGGAAGGTGGACAGGTCACTAGGATAGAGCTCCTTTATATCGGCAGGTGTAGGCCAAGACTCACCGAACACACACTATCTTATTGACGATAACTCCGGACACTCGCATAAGACAGTTTGAGCTTCCTGTTCACACATCCTGAATAGAGGTGTGTCCACTAGCCCCGTAGTATGGAGGTGTTTCCTTGGTTGACAGTGACCAGTCGAAAATCCTACTGTTAAACGTAGGTTTTTCCTGGTCATCGCCAAATATTTCTTCGAAGACAGCTTCCCAGGGCCGCCCAGAGTGATCCAGGTAAGACTGCATCCTTTGATTCCATCCCATCTCTCAAGGGATTAAGCATGGGTATAACGTTTGACTAGTTCCTCAATTGTCGAAGTCGTCAGGAGGCCGTAGGTGTCACTGGGTCCTAAAATTCTTAGTTCAGCCGCTTCCCTGGCTAAAGAATTGGCAATGCGATTACCTTCAAGTACTCCTGTCGTGCCCTTCAACCCACCTCAGGATAATATTGTTATCTGCCGAGGCGTTAGCTATATCTTGGTGGCACTCTAGTACTAGCCCCGATATAACACGTTGTCTGTTCAAGGATAATAGGGCTTGTCTACTGTTAGTGCAGATTTTTATGTTTTTGCCAGAAATTCCTTTTCTGGTTAGTTCTTTTGTGGAGTGGAGTGTTGTTTCACTGCGGCCAAATAAGGGCCATTCCGTCCCCTTATTTCCTCAATTAAATCAAACCCTTCATTAACTCCGTTATATGAGGTTCACGATCTTTCAGGGTTCCAAAGAAGGTACAATACAAATGCGCACTTTTCAGTATACCGCATTTTTCAGTGCAAAACACACACTTCGAATACTTTTCAGTGTGTGAAGTGTTAACATCCTTCCTTCCTTCACTTCTCCGGGATGATAGATGCAGGTTTTCTGTGGTTTTTTTCTCCGCAATGATTGGAACCGTAGTACTTTGCGGAAATTAACCGAATGGTAATCCTTCGGGTGCACAGCCACCTATCGCGAGTGTCAATTCACTTGCTTTTCAATTCAATCGTACCTTGAAGAGGACTAAGTCTTCAATCAAAATTTTTGGCAATATTCAATGACAGATAATTTGGACTACAATAGTACAATCATGCTTAAACAAAAAAAAATTCAGTAAGAGAGGGGTCATCTGAGCTCCTTCATCTCATCTTTAGCGTGCATTATATTCAAATTCAGCCTGTAGAGTACAAAATTTAATTTTGGTGAGTTGGTTCATTGTGTTTGTGGTTTTGTTTAAGAGTACTTGAAGCTTTTTCCGGAAAACTGAACATTAAGTTTTTCACACGGCGTTTCCAGCTTTCCACCATCTGCTTTCTCCTTTTGTTATTCTTGTTTCGCCGGAAAGATGGTGATGTCCAATTTAATATCCAATTTTACACCCTTTCTCAGTAATTGTGAATCAAAACGTTCAATTGGTACTGAATTCCACTTGAGATGAAACCAAGTCGGGTCACTCATAGTTGATGTGGAGAGTTAACATAGCGGATCATACTATACTCAAGAAATATTTTCGGTTATAATCAACATAGAGGTTACAAGTGGAGCCGTATCTCTGAAACATACACTGCAATTCAACTGATCCTGTCAAGCACTAATAGGAATTGAATACCATACCTCTTGTTTCCGAAATATGAACTGTAAATAGGGCTTAACAAAAAAATTAACATGACAATTCTCGATTCGTTAAATAATTCGTTTGTTCGGAAACAAACAACCTAACAGTTAATGAATCTAATTAGAGCACAAGAGCCAATTTAGCAATCTGCGTCAATTGTTGAATCTTTTGTTTCACATTTCGTATCCTTTCTCGGTAAATACTTATTTTATTTCGGTATTCGAATTAAATGTTTCTAGTAACAATGCAAAATACGAAGGTACTTTCAAAGGGCGCTAATTGCAAAATTGAATTTCTGGAGGATCTAAATGATTTTTTTGGTCTTATAATTAGACTCTTTTTAGCATAATGAATTTATGAAAGTACTAACTATATTTGAGTTTAGAATTGGACATAATGAAAACTGGATTGAAGACAGGCAAGCTAGTTCCAGAAATAAGTTTAAGGGATGGAAACCATTTTAATATGCTCAGTTGGTTCTAAATGGATGCACTATTGCAGCAGATAAATATAACGTTTGAGCCAAAAAAACGTGAATTTCCAAAACTTTGCTCAGTTGTTGAAAAACGGTACCTCGTTTAAAACAGTTAGATTGTGCATCGAGCTTGCGTGGCATCACATATAGAAATGCTCCAATTATTTACAGCACTTGCTATAACTCTTCTCAAATAAATTGAGCAATACATTATCTAAACGACTGTCGTTCCAAAATTACTTTTGGATCTCGATATTTCACCATTGCAGCTGCTTGCACCTCAACTTATTTTTCGTCAACGTTCATCTAGTTTGGATCTCCCATTTTATCAATTAACAGACTGCACAAAATTAGAATGGAGTTACTCACAACAAGTCAAAATTTAAATTTGCTTCGTTGCCATGCATATTATTCTGCTGGAATAATATCAACTATGGTTTATTTGCGATACACAGACGATGAAGAGCTATATCTTAAATGTGGTTAGGATCCAATCGATAGGGCTCAATAAAATCAAAGTCAAACCACAATTTGATTCATTTGTCCAAAATAGGACCAACCAAATTGTTGCTACTAGTTTCGGTAAGATATTACCATCAGCAGGCTAAAAAGATTGAAATATGGTAGACTTAATAATATAAAGATCGACTTATTTTTAGTATTATTAATGCTTCAACTAAACTTCATAATCCTAACTTCAAATATTGTTAAGATTCTTTCACAACTCCATATTAATCGCCTTTTTCTATACCTGGTATTATTGAATAACTATAATTTTGATTGTTGTAATGGTTTCTTTTATGAAACAAATTACTGAAGGTACTGACCCCGTATTGCAAATAAGAATCTCGACCTTTGAAACGAGTCGAACTAGGCTCATGCTCATTGGTATCAGTTAAAAATGGTTTCACTCTTATCAATAGTATATATTATATCCATTTATATGTCAACATCAGTCTTGACCCCAAGTATGTATGTATATTGGGATAACTTTCACTGAGACCTATTGACCTATCGTGACTCCTTCTTTCTACTCAGCTCCTGATTAAAGTCTCAGAAACTATAGTAGCTCCTTTAGAGCTATTCCCCGTAATAATTTCAGGATATCTGCAGGTTTTAGCTAAGGTAGTCTTCTATCTAGTGGTCTCCTAGTTGTTGTACCCTAGGATTTTATGTGGATGGAGGCTCATTTTTCCATATCACAGAATCTACGTCCTCTTTTCTCCACCATTTTGAGCTTTTCCAGGTGCCCACTTCAGTGATAGTATCCCGTTAGGACCTATTGCAACTCTTAGTGCAGTTTTGCTCTGACTTGGGCATTAATTTGTTCTTAACTGGTTGTAGTCACCGAGAAGTATCTTCGCACAAACCCTACAGATCTCCTCTTTTTTTGGCTTTGCCTATTCCTTCCAATATTGTATTGGAGACCGCAAAAGTCTTTCAGCTCGCAAAAAAGTGTTTCAGTTCCCCTCTTTGCTAGTTTATCCGCTTTTTCAGCTCCTTCTATTTTAGTCTGTTTTGCTCACGCCTAGTTCATTGAGTTTTCCTAGGCATTTTCCTTTCTATATTAATATTGAACTGGGCACACTTTCAATTTGTGGCTTTTCCCAACCTTTCAGAGTGTCTAGTTCCTGGCCCATACACTCTGTACAGTCTGTTCCGTTTATCGAAAATTTGTCTCGACTAAGCGGTAATCCGTTTGTTAAAATTTTCCGTTTGTTGTGAACTTTATGCAGTTCCATGTTAACAAAATAGACACAACTTTGGAGCACGCTGTAAGCCATGACAAAGCACTTTGTTTGATACAGCTTTTTCATATTTCCGACATTAATTCTGTAATTTATACAGAATTAGTAGCCGAGCTTCTGCATGAACTCTGTTAAGCCCGTTTGTAATTATCAATGATTTAATTTCAAGTTTTAGTAATTTTCTCAGGATCCAAAACTTAGACACTGAACATAAACATAAACATAAAAATGGAATGTATGCAACACTCAAAGTCTTAATGATTTGTTTGGAATGTAATCATGCGCACTGCAGTTGGCGAGAGCTTCTTCTACTCCTAAATGTAGGTAGGTATTTTTATCCTTCACAGCCAACTTTTTTTCAAATCAATATGTATGTTAAATTTTTGTTCTTTACAGCAACAACTGTTATAAATTCAGTAATAATCAATACTGCAGCGAAGAGAAAAGCTACAAACAAATTATGGTTGAGAAAACTAGATAATGCAGATTCTTTTGAAAAAATGTTACGTGTTCCAGAGGAACAATATTTGCTTGTAGTACAGGGAATGAAGCATTTCACCTGGCAATTTTTTCGTCCAGCATGGATTGACTTGAAATTTTAACAGAATGTAGGTGATAGCCCAAGGATCAAAATCTATATCGAACCGAAGGGCGCTAAAGCCTTGGGGGTGGTTGCCACCCCATCTCGGGGGTAAAATTTTTTTATTACATTTTAACCACAGGAATCGATTGAAAAATTGATCCTAAGCAAAAAATATTCCATACATTTTTTTTGTAAAATCAATATTCTCTAAGTTATTCGCGATTGAAAGTAACGCTTTTTACAGGAAAAAACCGACGTTTTTGATATGTTTTTCGCAGATAACTCGAAAATTATGCATTTTATCAAAAAAACTGTAGAAAGCAAAATTGTAGCTTTTAAAAAAACGAGCAAAACCCTTTTTTTTTCTTAAACCAATAGGAGCCGAGATATGGCCCATCAATGATTAGCTTTTTTTTCCCAAATGCAAAATGTGATAGATTCAAAGTCAAATACCGGAAAAATGATGCATTTTTGGTAAGAAACTCATAGAATCTTTTCCAAAGACCATAATTAGACCTTTCTTTTGAAAAAAAAGGTCTGTAGCATCAAAATTGAGTGAATTATGACAAAAATAATGTCAGTACTGAATTTTTTATACAAAAAAATCGGTGAAAACAACCCCCTAACTACCCCCCTTATTAAAATTAATCTTTACCCTTTTGCAATTCTTTTTGTACATGTATAGTTATAATGTCCAAGATTTTTAACCAATTTAAAATTCATAGTTTTCGAAAAATCATGGCTTAAAGTAAAAAGTTATTTTTCATAATTTTGTATTTTTTACCCTTTCTTTCAAAATAACTCCGAAAATATCAGAGGTACAGGCAAAGTTAAAGAACGAAATTGTAGGTTTCTTTATGACAAAAATTTTCCTGTAAGTAGATTTTTTGTACAGTAAATTACCCATCCAGGTTACCCGCACTCTTGCTCAATTGCGTATGTCTAACCATTGTAAAATTAAATTTACATTAAATGGTATTGGATACATTATTGACCCTGAATTGGATTGTACTGTTTGTAATATTCATGAAAAGGAAACTATTTTCCACTTACTGTTTGATTGTCCGATTTATACAACAATGAAACGGAATATCCCTTGCCTTGAAATGTGAACTCACTGCTTCATGCCTTAAATAAAATCACAATTTTTGAGGCTAGGAAAATTGCGGAATACATTTGGAATATATTGAAATTACGCCAATTTGTCTTAAATGAATAATGTTTTGTATGTAGTTGTTAAGATTCGCTTAACCTTTCCCATTTTAAAAATACTTTGTTATATATATTGAATTATATTGTACCTTGCTGTAACATTGTTTCAGAAGCAATAAAATCATTATTATTATTATTATTATTATATGAAGCAGAGGGTGAGTTGAGCCTAATCCCAAATTTTTATGCAAATCAATCAGAGGCGAAATCATTTTTTAAGGATTCGTGATTTTTTTTACATTAAGCTGTAACAGGGGCTGCTTTTTAAGGGTTGAAATATGATGGTATTGTATTCCAAAGCTCAAAACAATCATTATTCAACTTATCCAAACCAAATCTTACCCATTTTCAGGTTTAAAATGTCATTTTATGATTTTTGACAAATAAGGGTAGTATTCACCCCTAAAAACCGTTTAGCGCCCTTCGGTTCGATATAGATTTTGAACCTTCGGCTATCACCTACCTCCTGCTAAAATTTTAAGTCAATCCATGCTGGACAAAAGTATTGCGAGGCTTTACCTTTTTTTGAGCTTCATTCCCTGTACTATTGATGAATAATTATATTTAAAAAGAGGGATCTCTCTTATAAGCAGAAGCATGCATAATGCTTATTTTCATATTGTGCACTTTTGACTTTATGAAGGCAAGGCCTTTCTTTATAAAGTTCGATCAGTGAAGCTTGATCATGTTGCAACGACATTTCCACATGCAATATTGCTTAATTCATTTCGAACTACTTGGGATAACGTGTGGAAATAAATCAATAATGAAAAACGAATTAAGACTAGATGCTATGTTGCAGAATCAGCAATACCAGTCTCATTTCCAAAATTGCAAAAATAAACAACGTTGGAATAAATATTACCGGTATCACGTTAATTATAATTAAGTAGAAGTAGGAAAAAAAATTGATAAAAAAGTGTATGTATTTTTCAATTATTTAGGATCTTAAGAAAATCACTGAAACTTGTAATGAATTATTGATAATCACAAACGGGCTTTATAAATATATTTACAACAAAAACGAAGATCACCACTGGACGGTGCAAGTATTGGAATTGTGATAATAATACACCCTTTTGTGTTGAAATCTTAACTCGTAATCTACTATTTCAAAAAAAGTATAGTTGTTTCCACGATTTAAGAAACTGACCTGGAGCCCAATTCTTGAGATCAATCGCTATCGAGTGACTACGCAGCATAGCGAGCAGTTGTTAGAGAACACTCTACTACTATGCAATTCTTGAAGTTAGAGGCCTCCGTTTAGCGAAACGAAAAATTTGGCAACATCCTAAATAAAGCGTTTGCACTTATTGACTCTGTCAAATTATTCCAATTTCACGGTTATATTTTATATACGTATATATTTGAAAGTGTTGTATGAAATGAATCCAAACATTTCAAATAATGAATTAGGCGAACGCGGTGGAAAAGCTTCGGAAATGTAAAGAAAGATGATAGTGGAATATTCACACGCTCATCTATCCTCGATTACTTGACCAGAATTACAATTTAAAAAAATAATATCAACTTATACAGGCGCTGTCAGCTATCTATCACTTTCAGTATTAATATAAAGAATATCTCATACAAAAATGTACTCGCTGCATAACGTACACTAACAAGCGAATGCGCAAATCAGAGCGCTTGAGAATAGTATTCTAAAGAATTCGCTAGGAAGCGAATAACCTTGAGCCTAGCGAACGGTCCTGACCTGAGTTGGGATAATGACATGCAATAAGGCCATGAAAGTATTAGCCGATACATTGTCGTATTTATTTTGTTGGCGGATAATAAATTATTACCTGAAAACTCTATAAGACTTTTGGTTCATTCTTGTTACATATACTTTATTTTATTCCAATATAATAATGCGGCCCTGCGCGGTGAATCCGAGAAGTTTTATGGTTTCATTGCATCTCGAGCCTAAGTCAAGTCAGTTTTTTAGATCGTGAAAAGAACTATACCAAAACAGTTCAATGAAATACATAATTCATACAGGACGTTATTTTTGTATAAAATTATAATGAGGTCTTCCTATGACCACACCCTACCTAGATAATATCTCCCCTAAAATATGCTAACTGAAATTGAGTTTTTAAATTCCTTCTTAAATTTTAGTGGAGATGGAAACTTGAAAATTTTCAATTTCCTTGCATTTGCAATGACTTATCACCAGTATTCTTCCAACATCCCTGTCATATTATAAGGGGAGAGATTATCCACCCCTATTTCATGTGATATCAAATATTTTTTGCGCCATCGAACTTTTTTGTTTATTTACAGCATCGGTTGTCAGGACGGTAGGTTGTGTTTACTGGTTTCTAAGACACGTCGGTAAGTGATTTACTTACCGTTCAGACGTCGGTAAGTAAATTACTTACCGACGTCTTAGCCCTACATACATTTATGTGGTCCTAAATAATATATTACTTCATTCATTTTACAAAAGGAACGAAAAGAAAAAGATTTATTTTTTTTAACGAACAGAACCGAACAGAATAATATACAAAGTAATAAATAGCATAGAAAAAATTTCAACAAAATGCAAATTATATTTTTAACTGATCGAGAGGTATAAATGTAACTTTTGAAATTCCGTTCATTTCAAAGAAATTCGAATTATTTTATTCGAAAATTACATTAATTATGTCTATAAGTTAAGCGCAAAAAATGGTATAAGCATCTCGAACGTTAAGGGTAATACCGGTCTCCAGCAAAATTGCTGTCGACCGGTTAACAACCCTTACCGTTCTTAATACTTAATATACTATTTTTCGACAACGAATACTAAAAAGAAAACAATATCTGAATTCTCTGTTGTCTTAAAAACTGTCCTCACTCTTGAAGTTTTTTTTAAACAATAGATTCGGAGAAACAAAATTAAATACAATATAATGATTTTATTCTTTATCGAAAAAACGGTGAAGATGGAAATTTCGAGGATGAAATACCATAATAAATGTTGGAAGTGATCGCCTTCAGCATAAATTAATAAACGTAGTATACGTCTCTTTGATCGTTGAACAGGCTCAAGTAATTGGAGGCGTATTTCTTATGCTATTTGAATAAGATTTTTCAAATCTTTGATATCAATTATTTGCATTGGGCTTTGGGTGATTCTGTAACCAGAAATCACATGATAGTCGGTCGTTGCGGATATATGGAAATTACTTACAAAATTTCATCTGTACTTAAATTTGAGAAAAAATGAGAGCTGATTCAAAAGAAATATAAATTTGTGTATAAGGTATTGAATTAATTTTTATTTACGTAATATTCAATGAATGATTGAGTGAAAAAAGGTAAAAAAGGTTGATATTCACGATTTACCTTGCGCCAAGGTACGCATGACTGAGCACTCCACACTTAGCGCCTTCTATCAGATCGATTTGACGTAAAGCAGAATGTTCGCAACAGAATTTACAATTTCAAATTCTCTACAATTTTAATCATAAATGCAAATACGATGGGAGGCAGAGGAAATAAGATATTCTCAAAAACGTTATTTCTGCGACCTCTGACCTTAAATATCTATCTAAGGACGCTCACAACGCTGATAACATTTGTACTGTTAAAAATGAAGGTTTGTACAGAAATTCAGCTTATTCCGTTAGATTCCGAGGTAAACTGCAGTGAAGAGTCGACAGCGAGCAGCCGAATAGGAAGGACGTGTCTTGAATACTCAGAAGCAAGCGGAGCAGATTTTGAGAAAGCGATCGGACGGAGGCTTATTTTTATCAGCCGAACCGGCGAAAGCTAATCAGACGACGAAAACAGCGTTTTAAACGCAAATAGTGTTTTTTAACATTTATTTTCTATTTATGAAAGTCTTGAAAAATATTTTTATTTCTTAAGTCCGGATTTGATGGATGTTTTGTATATTTCAGGACCTGTGGAGGACAGGAACTATTAAGATGCCACCCAAAAAGAAGAACGACAGCCGTGCTAGCAGCCAAGCTAGCAACAGGACAAGGAGGACAATGGAAACAACATCGGACTTGGACAGCGAAGACAACCAGGCAACAAGAGCCATGAAGAACGCAGTTAAGGTGGTGCGAGAAAGCACAAAGCAACAGGAAGAAGCCACAAAAATGCTGAGAGACATGGAAATAAGGAAGATACTCCGAGATGAAAGGGACCAAGCCGAAAAAGAAGCGAAAGAAGCCGCAGAAGAGATGAGGAAAACCATCCAGCGCATGGAAAAGAAGATGACAGGCCTAAGAAAAGCCATGGAGAACATGGCAAAGGCGATGGAAGAAATGCAAGAGGAGAAGAGAAACCGAAGCCGGTCAGAAAGCGTCCGCAGAAAGACGCAGAGGACAGAATCCCCAAGAAAAGACGAATACAGTGAAGAAGAGGAGATGGATTTCACGGAAGTGATATCCATAAGGGAAATACAAAAAAAAGAAGCCGCCGCCAGAAGGAAAGCCAACGAGGAAGCGATGATGGACGAGGCCATCCGCGAAAACAAGAGGACAACGACGACGCACCGACCACCACCCGTCATTCTGCGGAGCATAAACCACTGGAGCTCCGTAAGAAAATAAATCGAAAGACGAAACAATAAGACGAGGTTCATAACAATCCGGGAGTGAAAATACCCTGCGACGGACCAGAGGACTACAGGAACCTCACAAGGTACCTGGGAGAAGAGAGAAAAGAAGTACGTATACGTATATGCCACAAGAAGAAAGGATGGCAAAGATAGTCATCCGAGGACTAACGCTCTGCGAGGACACCAAGGAAATCAAGGAAGAAATCGAGAGACAAGGGGTAAGTATAAAACGACTAACCCAACTTCATTCCAGATTCGGAGAGAGAAGACCGCTACCCATCTACCTGGTGGGGCTGGACCCTGAAAAGAAAGAAAAAATCCGGAAAATCCAACACATCCAGAACGTGAGGATCAGGTGGGAAGAACGAAGAAGAGAAAAAGGGCCGACGCAGTACTACAACTGCCAAGGCTTCCACCACAGACAGACGACGTGTAACGTAAACACGAAATCCGTGAAGTGCGGAGGACCACACCGATCCAACGACTGCCCACGACCGAAGACCAAGCCGGCCACCTGCGCAAACTGCCAGGGAGAACACCCGGCAAACTACAAAGGATGTCCAAAAGCCACAAACAACCAGAAGACAAGGACAACAGCAGTAAAGAAGACAGGAGTCAGCTACGCCCAAGCCGCAGCTAACAAGAAAACAACGACGACAACAACAAAACAACAGATCCTCGAACAGGTGACAAAGCTATTAGCTCATCTAATGGCCTAAAGTCGCTTGTAAGAGATCGGAAGAAAAGAAGACACACTCTATAAGGGTGTTTCCAGCCGAAATTGCCGGCTGAGGACGCGCTTTGTAGAGGCAGCGCAAACACACACAACGGAAGACCGCCGAAGAAAAAACCACCGAGGTTATACGGCCAAAGAGAAGACGGCTCGCCCCAGCTGTTAGCCCTTTTAGCTAGGGACGAGCTGTACGCCGAAACGCGAACTATGATGATGAGACCCATCGGATAAGATGGGGGGAAGTGGTGGAAGTCCTCCCCGGAGATGTACCTCGCTTAGAGAGGAACATCCTGGGTGGGACGGGCTCATCAAGGTTGTGTGTGTGTGTGAGGTGAACTGCTTATATGACTGTAGTAAAAGGCGACAATTTTCTGCATCTCAGACCAAATATATGATGTTATCAAGCCAAAGATAATACTATCCAAAAACACGGCCTAGCTCACTGTGATAGTTGTCATAGATATATAGCTAGATTGGACTCATTCTAAATAATGAAATAATAGTTATTTAACCAACAAATGTATTAATGAGTGCCAGTAACAATCGAGATAATTTAATGTTCGAGATTGTTAATTGCCCTTTTAATACTCGTGTTAGTTACAAACCCTTTCCGTCGACTGTATAAGTCGTGTTCGTTTTTCTCAGTATTCAAAAACTAAAAATATTTATTTGTTACTGTCAAAAATAAATAATAACATTGAAATGTATGTTTGGTTGCCTACAGCACAGGTAACTGTTAATGTAAATATAATGTATAAGATGTGCGCTGGGTTGCCTGTAGAGAAATCGTTGATTAATGTAAATCATGCATTAATATGGGTCATTATTGTATAATTTTGTTTAATTTTGAAAACGTTAATAGATGTTAATACACGGTGGACGGAAAAGCAACTTAGTTTGTTAAAATCTACATTATATTAAACTGAAAGTTGTGACGCAATTCGCTAACACAGTAGCTTGATCAAACGAGTGGAGGTGTAATGAAAAGTTTTTAGTTTATACCGTGCCTCAATACTGAATTTCACGGATATTGACAATAATAATATAATCTATTTACATGGGAATAAAAAGCAAAAAGTGTCTGAATATGGGATTAACTAAAGTATTTAACAAGTTTACCTGGAAATTCCTTCCCAACAATCTTACCGGAACCTTTCTAGGTGAAAAGGTTTGATAAGGGAGAATTGTTGATATATATTTGGTCGTTAAAAAGATTATCTGAATATTTGCTCTTACCTATCTCAAGAGCTTCTAAAAGATTCAATTTTAGGGATGCTTCTATATGCAAAATTTCAAAGTTTGAATCGTAAGTGTGTTGGTGCTTTCCTACCAAATGTCGGATTTTCTGTCTCCCAACAGAAGCAGCAAGTACGTACTTTCGGCCGAGAATGAAAAATAGTATATTATACACCAAGGTGGTGAAGAC